>LPNX011049006.1:2015-144933 GCA_001517045.1 Pseudotsuga menziesii
TGGAAACTCCATAGGTAAAGAAATCTATTATTTATTCTTTTGGGCATTGGATTGGAGAATTTCTTAAATCATTCATCAGTTTCCATAGTTGTCATGTCATTCATTAACCACATGACATATAGGGATGAACTCCTTCACAGATTGCACGATGTATACAGGTTTCTACCTGTGTAGTCGAGCATAATTGTTTTGTGGATTCGTTGATTATATTTCTTGTTGAAATCCATTTCTTGGTTTAGAGCTGAGTTTTACTTTTCTTAGGTACTAAATAGTTGCAGATTTAGCCATTCAAGTTTAATTTTAACCAATTCTTAAATTGAATTTGTTAGATTAGATTTTCCTATTTTGCACATGATCTTGATTATTGTTGTTAGCTGTTGAACAAGATAAATAATTTGCTTCATTGTTTTTCTAATTTACAGTTCATTGTTTTTCTATTTTACAAGTGATTATTTTTTATTGGATTTTGTAGGAGTGAGCTTAACTTATAAGTGGGCCATTGAGTATGAAGAGCTTGCTACTGAGGATTTCCCATTCCGTATGAAGAGCCTGATGTTGAGGCTTTCAAGCTGCTAAGTGTGGTTTTGAAGCTGCTGACGTGGGATTTAAGTATGGTTTAGAAGCTGTTGATGTGGGATCTAAGTATGGTTTTGCAACCAAGTGCAAGTATGATGGTTTAGCCATTGTAATATTTTGAAAAGTGATGGCTTTCCCATAAAGTTATATGGAAATTAATATGTGTTTTTGAGAAAACTCATATTTATTGTAATACTTTTGACATTTCAGTATAAAACTTATATATATGGTTGTACTTTATATTATGTATCAATGTTGTAATTATTAACTAATTAATGTGACATTACATGATTTACATGTGTATTAGATTTTATTTACAAGTGTTGTAATTAATTATAATGTGACTACATAATTCGCATGTGTATTAGATGAGAATAAATGTATGATTTTTTTTTTTAATTTAAACATAATATCATATTAAAAATTTATATTGATTAATAATGGACACCATTCAAACTACTAAAATATACTACTAAAATATAATGACCATACATAAAGCGACTAAAAATTGACTAAATTAGTGACCAATAAATGAGATTAAAGACCAAAATTCACAAATAAAATGACCAATAATTGAGAGATATGCGATCAAAAAATGAGATACAAATGCCAGAAAAATGACCAAAATTCGCATATCAATGACCAAAAATCAGTTTTGGTGGCTAATTTATGGTCTTTTATTACGCGACCATATTTGGTCATATTCTAGCTTGTCATGTGGTCATTAATTTAGTCACAAATGTGGTCATATATTTGGTAATTGATTCAAATATATGACCAAATTAATGACTAAATATATGACCAAATTAATGACCAACCGACAAGCTATAAATGACCAAAATAAAAATGACCAATTTTGGTCATGTAATAAAAGACCGCAAATTAGCCACCAGCGATCGCCAAACCAAAAGTGGTCATTGATATGCATATTTTGGTCATTTTTTTGGTCACTAATCTCTCATTTTCCACTAGTGTGACCAAGTGCCTCCATTCCAAGAATGGAATTCAATGCTTATATCTGATCATGTAGGAACAAATACTACAATCACATTAGAATGGCTCAGCACTCACATATGACATGGAAGGAACCAATCCTCTCACCATGATAGAATGGCTCAGCCCTTACATTTGACCATGGAAGGTACCAATCCTCTCATCATGTAAGAATGGCTCATGGACTCATCACTTCCCTTTGGAGGGAACCTCGATCTAGAGAACACCAAGCTTCTCCCTGAAGTACTCAAACTTCACTCTTAGCCAATGTATTTGTCAACACATCAACTATATGTCCGTCTGTCGCAACATGCTGGAGCTTCACTGCTCCCCTCTACACCATATCCCTGATATAGTGATACTTGATCTCGATATGCTTTGACTTGTCATGGAACACTAGGTTCTCTGATAACTTCACACAACTATGGTTGTCACAATATATACAATTAGCATCCAACTGGAGATCAAATAACTCAGACAGTAGCTTCCTTATCCATATTGCCTCACAACTAGCTGGACAAGCTGTGACATACTCTGCTTCAGCTGTATTGAGTGCCACACGGGATTGCTTCCTGCTAAACCAAGAGATCACACCTGATCCCATACTGAAGCAACACCCTAAAGTGCTCTTCCTATCGATGGCATTGCCTGCCCAATTTGAATCAACATAACCTTCAAGGTTAATCTTCTGATGCCTCATACTTGAGCCCATAATCAACTGTACCCCTCAGGTACCTCAGAATATGCTTTGCAGCAATCAAGTGAACATGTCTCAGATTTGTCAGGAATTGGCTCAAGGTGTTCACAGCAAAGCAAATATCTGGTCTCGTGTTCGTCAGGTACATCAAGGACCCAATCATCTGATGATACATCATAACATCAACCACTTTTGATGAAGCATCACTCATTAGCTTCAAGTTGGATGCCATAGGTGTGTTCATGGCCTTGCAGTCCATCATCTTGAACCTCTTCAGTATCTCTACTGCATACTTCCCTTGTCCGAGGAAGATTCCATCCACATTCTATCACACCTACATGCCTAGAAAATAGTGCATCGACACATAACAGGAACATCACTAGTCTTCCTCCTTCAACCTTGAAGCAAAGGTTGGAATCTACTTTACTCTTAGTAAAGCCTAGAGTCATCAGTAATCTGTCCATCTTGTTGTACCATGTCGAACCTCAGGATCTTCTGCAGTCACTCCCTCTGAAGTGAAGCATCATACTCCCTCTGTATTTTGTACTCTATGCACTGAAACATTCTATACCAGAGTGACAAGTAGCTTCCTCTACTACTAATATTCTATGTATCCATCTAGGATCACTGGATACCAATATCCTCTATCTTGAACTTTTTCAAAAGTTCTTCTCGCACCCATCTGTGAGCTTGTCATCCTCTTAGGCTTTCATCTTCAACCTTGTAGCAAAGGTTAATATCTTCTTCAAACTCATTATGTATGTGTTATCCCATGGGTGTCTTCTGAGATCGTACAAGGCCTTCTTTTATTTGCGCACATGATTTTGCTTGTCATGTGTCTTCACTTCCAATGGCTGCAAATGTCTCTTTGTAGTCTATGCCTTCTTTCCATGAGAAGCCTCGTGCTACGAATCCTGCCTTGTATCCCACGATGTTTTCATCTATTGCATGATGGAACTATGAAATTCCCTTCACATATCGATACTGCATCCTAGACATCATTATTCTTGAATTGTCGTCACTTGTTCTTCAGAACAAGTCTCATCCTTCTTTGCTCGTAGGCGATTATGTATGCGATTTTTCCTACAAGTCAAATGCATTTGTATGGTTAGAAACATTTCATAAGGAATATTCATACTAGAAAATTCTTATGCATAAATATATGATCATGCAACTACTTTAGCCAATACAACATTCATCCATATCTCACAAAAACTTTCTAGATGCCTTCCATCTCTACCAGGACAACATTGAGATTGTGCACTAATCCAATATGTCAACAAAGAGGTTTCATTCTAGATAAGCAGCAATGGAGAGTTGTATAGCACCATGAGCTACTTACCCATCACATGCATATTAGTAGTATACTGTCATTAATGCAAACATTCTATCATGCATAATACATTAACTGAATATAAACAAATGCATAACAAAACAATATCATGAAATGACAGTTGAATACTTATCTTTAATTGTTTTGTGGGTAGACTCCTTCTTGAGCCTTTAGCTTCATATTCAACATTCATAATAGCATCGTTTCTTATCCAAATGCTAAGATGGATAAGAGGTTCTTCGTATTCCTCATTGCTTGAGGGATCTTCTTTGGATGGTGAGAGCTTGATCTTCAGTTGCTCCCATCTTCTCTTCTCTTATTATGAGTCGAGCTTCTTCTTCTTCCCAGAGTCTGTTGAAAGTAATCACTTCCTTCTGGCACACATTCCTTGAATGAATGAATCCCATGATCCTGGGAGGCCATTCAAGGTGACTATCACCATTTCTGGATTCTTCACTTCTTTGTTTACTGCTTCAATTTGTTCTTTGATTTGAGAGACCCTTGTAAAGTATGACTGTATGGTCTCTGCATTCTGGATCTTCACATTCTTCAACTAGTTTCTCAAAGTAATATTTTGATTTATGTTCTTCCCTTCAAATAGCTTGGTCAAGGAATCAAACATCTCTTCAAGTGTCTTTAGGGAATACACTTGTGGTATAAGGTGATCCTCTATTGAATCAGCAATGATCTTCTTGGCCTTAACCAAGTTCTTCTTGAGTAAGGCTTTAACCTTATCTCTCTCTGGAACTAGAACCTCTCTACTCATGTAGGTGTCTAATTCATTTTCTTCAAAGAGATCATATACTTCCATGCTTGGAAGTTTTCAACTTCACCAAGCTTATCATCAAGCTAATGTGATAGATCAGTTTGAAATGAGAACCTCAAATGAAAATAACAAAAGATTAGATCTTACCGATTTGAGGTGTCCATCCTAGTTCTGAAGCTCGCTGATCTAGGGTTTGTCAGAGAAACCCTAATTTTAAAAACTTGGAATCTTTCAAATATGATTGGATAGAAAGATAGATCTCTTCAAGTTGAGCTATCCAATGTACTCCTTTTCTGAAAACAATGGAGGGAAGCTCTCAGAATAGGAATCCCTAGTTTTCCACATTAGAGGAAATTTGAGGTCTAAAATGGACCTCCTAAGGAAAATAATAAAATAATAGTTAAAATAATAAAATAATAGTTATTAATTTTGGAGGAAGAATGAAAAAAACTACTTTTTGTGTTCGTATTTTCGACATATCTCTTTGTGTTTTTACTCAAATTCTGAGCAAGAGAGCTCATTGGATGCGGAATTTAATTTCGCATCCAACGAGTACCCACACTGCATACTTTTGACATACCCCACTACCCAAAAAATAGGAAATACCTGAAAAAATGTGATGATGATACTTTTGACAGACCCCGCTACCCCAAAAATAGAAAATACCTGAAAAAATGTGATGATGATGTGTGTTTTTACTCAAATTCTGAGCAGGAGAGCTCATTGGATGTGGAATTTAATTTCGCATCCAACGAGTACCTACACTGCATACTTTTGACAGACCCCACTACCCCAAAAATAGGAAATACCTGAAAAAATGTGATGATGATACTTTTGACAGACCCCGCTACCCCAAAAATAGAAAATACCTAAAAAAATGTGATGATGATGTCATCATCACATTTTTTCAGGTATTTCCTATTTTTGGGGTAGCGGGGTCTGTCAAAAGTATGCATTGTGGGTACTCGTTCATCCAACGAGCTCTCCTGCTTGAAATTTGACTAAAAATACACATAGATATGCCAAAAATACGTTAAAAAAAAGTAGCTTTCTTTTATGACAAATATATCAATTCAACCATTATGGTTGAGTCATTTTATTGAAATTCTATTGGTTCTTGAATTCCAAATCACAAAATTTATTGTTGGTGCATTTTCTTATAAGGCCTATTTTAGACCCCAAATTTCCTCTAATGAATTTCTTCTACAGAAATTCCTATTACTGTTTCTTAGGTATCTCTGAAATTACTGCTCCTCTATGTTTGAAACTTTGCACTAAGGTAGTATCACCTGTCCCTATTTCAACAAGATAGGTTTCATCAGAATTGGTTTCACCAATTGGTACTTATGATCATTTTACCAAGGTAACATGTTTCAGGACTATTCAGAACAAAGAAGTTGTACGAACTGCCACGTGTCACTATTTCATCTTCTGGTTCTTAAACTCAAAAAATAGACAGTACCATCCGTGCCATTTCTGGAACATCTTTATAAATTTCATTTGGACCTTTTTATCCCAAGATATAGAAATTCTCCCCAGGTGTCCTATTTAGGGATGAATCCTAGAAGAGGCTGGAACCATAACTTGGAGTGATCATATCTCCCAGAATATAGTGAATATGAGGATGAATTTTGGACACAATGTAAATAAGGATTTTACATTAGGCTTGTGAAAGTTTCAGCTCCCGATCCCTATCCAATCCCTAGATACAACGAATGTACCAAAATGTATCAGTTTGATCATTTTAGGGTTTTTCGAGCTCAGGGTCAAACTAGGGTTTGACTTTCCCAGAGTTATACCCAACCAAAAATATCAATCCAGGTCTCTAAAATTTGATTTTTATGAGGAGATAAATCCTATGCTGGGATCATTCAAAAATTCCTCTTCTATAGAAATCCCTAATTTCCTACACCAAAAATTGAAAATGCTCGGAATTAAATTCTGCTTCGACAGAAAGATGCGCCCTTCAATGGAGAGTTAGCCTAGCATAATTTTTCTGATGGATTGTGGAGAGAGACCCAAAAAGTAAGAAGACCTAGCTTCTACAGCTACATAATGTCTTCTTCTTAGGTTAGCTCTAATACCATGTTAGATTTTTATCATTCAAGCTAGCATTATGATCTTAAGATCTTTAACTGAGAGAATAATATGCACAACAATAAAACACAAGAGACAAGAGACACAAAGAATTTTCCTCAGGGAAACCATAAAGGAGAAAACCCCGCAACTTCCTCAGAGATAGAATCAACACCAAAAGTAAAACCTGAAAACATAAAGATGATCTCCCGACAGTAGTAGTCTCTCTCTTGTCCCAGCAACTTCTCCTCTCACTCATGCGCCCCAATGAGTGAGTGTGTGTGTGATAAATAGAGAGGATAACTCTCTATTCATATTCTTTTGTTCACTTGAAACCCACTCCAACATGTCGGTCTCACTTAACAATTACTTACTAGAGCCGAAATCTCTAGGAGTGTCTAATAACCCTAGTGCCCCACAACTTGTGGGGACTTTGCCTCCTCCGACCAACAAGGAGGGTTACCCACAATGAATTGACATGACTTGTTCACATTATAGAAACTACCAATAGGAACATCGGGGCATGACATAACTCAAATACATTACAAACACATCTCGGAATAAACATCGGGGTATAATACATAAGATATACAAGTGAATACATTCTGAAGTTACAATTACATCAACAAAATCATGCCAAGCAAAGGGGGTGGGGGGGAAAGCAAATAAAAAACCCTAATGCTATAAAAAGGCTTACCACATAGATAAAGAACAACCAAGGGGGATGACACTAACTCCCTGGAGTCATGCACCTACAAAGGATCCCAAAAGACCTACCAAACAGCCCACAACAACAGAAAAAACCACAAAAATGAGGAAAAAACACTGTTTAAAGGGGCATGCGTGAGTTTCACTACTAAAAAGTTGCATATCATACGCAGGTTGACAGTAAAGCAAGTTGTGTATAAATACCAAATATGCAACTATTCAATTTGCAACTCGTGTATGGGTGGGAAAAAAACCCAAAAAGGTCAAAAACTTCCTTAGGAAGGCAGGGGAGGTGTTCTATCAGACAGATAAAGTGTTCCTAAGTGGCAGGAAAGATATGAAACCTTGCAAAAGAATGAAAGAAAAAAATAAAAACCCCAAACAAACAAGGGTCTCTCCAGCGGAGTCGCTAGTTTTGTTGTAAAGAAAATTTTCCTATGGCTAGGGTTTAAGAGGCTATCAACGTACTGGGGTTGAAAGAGAGATGCATATAGTTCTGCAAGTAAATACAAGCAAGATCAGAGATTAGAATGGTTCATACCTTATCTAAACGAAGGTTGATCCAAGCAACCCTTCAATCCTCCTCTTGCTCCTCTTGCTCCTCTTGGTCCAAGAGACTTACAAAACGAATTATACCTTCCTCAAACCAATATGACCACATATAAATAAATGATAATCAAATACATATGAGAAGCTAGTCTGATTAACATAAACATCTTATCATAAATATAAATTCAATCACACATTGAAAAATGATTTGGGAAGAAGAAGGACATCACATCTTTATTAATCTTGAAAACAAGTACAAGTATACCTTCTCTCCAAGTTGGGCACCTCATGAAACCTTGATCTGGTTCTGTTGCTTTACTTCTCCAAGGAACTCAGCCTCCAAGCTCTGCTACACAAGGAGATGATCACTAGGGAAAAGGTAGGGGAAAGAGAGATCCAATTCCTCTAGCATAAAAATGGAAAGATTCAAATCCCCTCTCATGGACCTCCCTACCTCTATTTATATGCTTCTGAAGAGATAGGGTCGAAGACAAATTAGTTACAACTGAAGGAGTCAGTTGCATAACCACCCAAACTACCCAAAATTCGAAAAACGTATTTTTGACATGAATACGTGGGTTACAGAGACATTAGTCGTGTATGCAGGAGGTACAATTAGGTTGCAATGTAAATATTTATGTATTTAGGGCATACGCAAGTATTATATATAGCAAGTCGCATACAATATGTGGGTTTCCTTAAGGAAACTCGCGTATGCATAAAAAATCTCATTTTTAGGGTACTTTTGCGAATTGTTTGACTTTGGTGTCTTCTAGAAAGCTTTATCTAATTGAAGTACCTTTCCAACGGTGTATAGAAGAGGTCAAACGAAGTTACAAAACTCAATATATGGGTCCTCCAAGTTAGGTGTTTTTTCAGTGACTTTCATGAAGTGTCGTCATGGAAGTCTCGACATGTGACGAAATCATGGGAAAGTGGTCACATGAAGAGATGTTCCATTTTGAGCTATAAAAAGCTTCAAGATAAACTCTTCCAACTTCATATCTAGTTGGAATATGTGTAGATGGAACTTAGGTATGGCCCATAATTTACTTGTTTATGTTGATGAATTACCAGGTCTGGCAATGCTTTTGTTTGTTGTTTAAATTTTAGAAGTTTTATTCATGTAACTATCCTCCCTTCTAAAATAAAAGGATTTCTAATGATCTATTATATTAAAAATATTTAATTAAAATCTAAAGGGAATAATTTATAAAAATAAGTGCTATGAATTCAAAATGAAACTTGGTAAATTATTTGTTGAGAAAAAAATAGAATAATGTTCAAAAGCAATTATTTGACATAATTGAAAGAATCACTCGTAAGGAAGCATGCCTCAAGGATGATAGGAATATTCTTAATGTAGATTCGAGAGTGGGGTTTCTAATTGATGCTCAATTGAGGGTAAAGGTTGTTTCAACTTGCACCTCTTACATGCCTAACCAGGATTTTAGTAGGAATGTTTGGGCTGTTAAGACCTCCTGGTTTAGTTTTTCTTCTGGCTCCTAGAACATAAAGTTTTGTTCAAAAATGTATTTTCTTGTGTTCAAGGGTTTGAAATTTGAACGTTGAGAAAACAAAAATGAGCACAACTTCTTGCAGGCTTCAAGATAAATTCCACCAACTTAATAGCTAGTTGGCAGCAAGGTAGATGGAATTTCAGCTTGGCAAGCACTTTTGTTTGTTTATGCTAAAAATTAAAAGTTTGGCCTATGTTTTTATTTGTTGTTACAAATTTTGATGTTTAGTGCCATATATCTATGTTTCCTTGGTAGATTAAAAGATTTATATTGATTATTTCATTTTGAAAATATTAAATTAAAATCTAAAGGGCATAAATCACAAAAAGAAGCATTGAGTATTCAAGTGAACCTTAGAAAATTATTTTTCAGAACAAAATAAAATAATATTAATGATGATAGAAAATTGTTGACATAATTGAAAGAACCTCTTCTAGAAGATCAAGGTGATTGAAATCATTTTCATATAGAGTCTAGAGTTGAGCTTTCAAGGAATGTCTAATGAAGGGAGAAGGCCACACCTCTAACATGTCTGACCACGCTTCACTCCATTCTTCTGTGTGGATGTATAGACATTTAAGTAAGGATTCCATACTCCTATCTGTGCAGCTAAAAAGATGGAAATACTCCTCTGGATCTATGTTCAATGAAGGAACAATTGAATCCAACTTGTCACCAATAAATTAAGAATCTTGTAGGGTCAATGTGTTCCTAAAACAATTCTCTCTCAAGTCTCTTTGTATGTGTGTTAAATAGATAAACAAATTAAAACTGTCTATGAATATTCAATAATATCAATCCTCACAAATACGACCTTATCCATGTATACATAACTCAAACCTAACCCGTTAATTTCCAATTTGCAGCGACAACGGAGATTTGCCAGAAGTTATTTTGTGCTTGTTTGAATATTGTAGCTGTCAAAATTTAAGAAAGAAAAGCAACAACAGGAAGATTAAACATTGGAAAAGATGCAACTAGCATTGAATTCTCCTTTGTGTCTGCTGCCACATATATTAATTAATGAATATCATCAATCTCAACGTTAAATACCTCTTATGTGATGTCTTTGTTCCAAATTGCAGTGACAACAGAGATTTGGCAGAAGTTATTTTGTGTGTGTTTGAATACTTTGACTATCAAAATATGAAGAAGGTGATTTGCAGTTTGAATTCTGCTCTTGATGGTGACTGTCAAAATTGTATTGGTGTATCATTATAATCTTTATAGGTTATACTGGGTTCATAGGTTTGAAATGGGCCTCTTCACATGAGGATGTAAAATCTTCGGAGGTTATATTGTATCATAATAAACAAAGCAATAAAACAACAATTTGCAAAACAACACAGAAAGAATATAAAGCATTCACGATATGTTAGCAATCCTAATATCTCGCAAGCGTGTCACTGCTGCTGCTCTGTGCAGCAATCAGGATGATGGTGGTGGAATATCTGTGGCTCTTCTGGTATGTTTCTATGGAGTAGAGGCCACGAGAATTACCATTAGAGCAAAACAAAAAATTCAAGCCTCCCAAGCAGCAGGGAATCTCAGAGGTTGACTTCCACCGGTTGCCCACCATCAAATATTGCCGTAAAGAATAAGGAGCTATGCCAAATTTGTTACTAATTGAACGATCTTATGGGCAGATACCAGTCACAACAGGTGGATGCAAGCCATTCGAAGACTAGTAGAATCAGGTGGAAGAAAATAATTGGGTAGAGGGACGGCGATTCCTAAAGTGATTTCGAAACCCACTTCAGGAGAGAAAATGTGTAACGACGTAAATATTTAAAACCACCCCATTTTAATTGTGTTGATAGTGTATGTTATTTATTGCAAATGTTTTTTTAATGAATTCCCATTTCAGTCGATGACGGATCCTTTCAAAAGATAGTATGTTGTTGTTTTTCAAAGTGTTAAGAATTGTAATCTCAATGGTATATTATAGTCAATACTATATTAATTAGTTGGTTAGTTGAATAGTTGATTTGGTTACCTTATCTTAATTAATAACCCATGGTATTTTCTAACCCATGGTTTTGTTGTTATGTAGTCCTATATATGTTGTTTCTTAATAATGAGAAGGCGATTAATATGCCCACTTGTGTGTTCTGTCTTTTATTGTTTCTCTTGTAACTTTAACATGGTAGCAGAGTGTATGGCATGATTGATTTCTTGGGTTATACTTTACACATAGTGGAAAGAACACACACACAAAGGTTATGATCGAAGTCAGAACACATTATCATGGAGGAATCAACCGTATCTTTTTTTTCTCCTCTCTCTGAGTGTCGATGCATCCTATCCTATCAAGAAGTGTGTCAACTACACATGGACATAGTTTGTTCTTCAGCAAAGGGCGTCACCGAAGCTCTTTCTATTTTGACAAAAGGAATCATCCTATCCTAAGGGAATCAAACACTGTTCACTTAGAACGTTTTTTCTCGGCACGCCCTACAGTGCATTGTGCTCGTATAAAATATGCATCGATTATTTTAAAAAGTTAAAAAAAATATCTCTAGTTAATCATACTAGCATGGCTACTACCAACACAAGCACCTCAAATTTGAAGTAGATCTTTGGACCCGTATTGACTGGTACCAACTATGAGTTTTTTTCTATCAAGATGAAGACGTTTCTCTAGCTCAACAAATGTTGGGATATGGTTGAAACTGAGTTCAAAGAATGTGATAGAAATGGTCTGGCCACGATGAGTAATGCCCAGAAAAATGGTGTAGAAGCTCGATAAGACTGAGATCTTAGAGCCAAATGGTTGATCCAAATTTGCATCAAGAAGTCCATTTTCCACAGATATTAGGAGCTACCAGTGCACATCACGCTTGAAATTTGCTCACATCTTCCTACAAGGGAATGTACCAAGTAAAAATGATAAGATTGCAAATTCTTTGACTTCAGTTTGAAAGTTTGAAAATGAAGGAAACAAAAAAGGTAGATCAGTTTATGACTAGGGTTTTGTTGCTGCTACAACTATTCCCCCCAAAAAAATTACATTTTTTAGGACCCCCTTTAAAATCTTAGCTTTTCTTCTTAGGCACTTTGAGTTTGAAATCCAGAATTTATGATTTGGTTTTAGCATAGGAAAGTCTCATAATTTTGTTTTTTTACCAAGGGGGGAATTTTGCTTTTGACCCGCTCTAGAGGATGGTTTTCCAAGTTAAGAGCCACTACAGTGGACAACTTTTTGTTTTCATGCCGCTATGGTGGATCTGTTCTCAGGTTTGGGCCGCAACAGCGGGTGAATTTTTTGGTTTGCATATCGAAAATGCTTCTGATTTCTTTTCATCCCAGTACGGTGGATGGGTTTAGCTTTTGAGCCACTATGGCGGATGATCTTTTGGTTCGCATCTCGTTCAATTTTTTTTAAGCCACTTCAGTGGTGTTGTCTTTTCCTTAAGCATCATCGGGTCAGTTTGTTCGTGACAGTGGAAGTTTCCTAAGGTTTGGGCCGCAGCAGCGGACACGCTTGCAAGTTTAGTATTGGGATATTCTCTGATTTTGTAGACTTGCCATAGCGCATATCTTTCCTTTTCATTGCCACAACGTCGGAGAAATTTCCTTGTGATTGACCCGATCCTTGTGAGCCCCGCTTCGACGGAAGTATTTTGAGTATTGGAGCTGCTAAGGTGGCTATTGTTCGTATTTTCCTTCCGATATTGTTTGATCGTTGATCCGAAAAAGAGAATTTGGGAATTTTGTCGGGTTCCAAGCCGATAGTAGTGGCTGTAATGGGACGTTAGAGCCATCATTGTCGGGGATGTTTCCATATTGAATTATCTCTTGTCACTTGATGCAGAGTGTTCTGGCGCCAACAAAGTTTTGACTCACATGTGCGATTTTAATGCTTTTACCATCCAACTTAAATGATTTTTTCTCATAAATACTTATTTATATGTCGTTTCCAAGTTTTACCACTCATTGTGTTTACGGTAAGGGTTTTATAGCTGTTGTACGATTTATCTCGTTTGAAGGGTTGAGTGGTTGGTGGAAATCGCCGTGTGGAGCTCATGTGGTGCACCTTCGATAATCGTATTTGACCACGTGTTTAGCCTCTTGCCTGCCAGGTAGATCTTAGTTGTTTTCTTGGATTGGTTGATTTATTTTTAGCTATGAGCTGTCAAGGGTTGGTACGCCGTGCAAGGGGGAGTAGGTATTTTGGTTTATGTTAGGTTTAAAAGGGTATTTCCCCTTGCATTTTTGGGTATCTCCTTTTCATTCTAAATTTCAAGCTTTCCCTTTCCACCTTACCTGCTCTGAGAATTACGCTAGTTCCTCCGGAGGCGTTTTCGCCCACAGTCTATTAGGTCATGATGAGTATCCAGAGTCCTGAGTGTTTCGGTGGCATGGATCTGACTTGGTGCTCACTGTTGAAAAACAGCGGAGACCGTGGCTCCTTTGTTTCAAACAGACCCTATAGGTTTTGGCTTTATACCTTTCAACCGTGGGATGTTGAGCCTAGATATTTGAACCTAGAGCATCGCCGCCCTAAGTTTCAGAGCATGGCCTTGGGCCGTGAATCCTTTATAATGTTATGTCTAAGGGAGAAAAAGCTTCACGGTTGATTAGGGTATTTGTTTTTCTTCTAGAGTGCAGAGACCGAGTCCCTCCTGCTCCAAATTTTTGCTACCTAAGTTTGACCCGTGGCTCCTTTGTTTCAAACAGACCCTATAGGTTTTGGCTTTATACCTTTCGACCGTGGGATGTTGAGCCTAGATATTTGAACCTAGAGCATCGCCGCCCTAAGTTTCAGAGCATGGCCTTGGGCCGTGAATCCTTTATAATGTTATGTCTAAGGGAGAAAAAGCTTCACGGTTGATTAGGGTATTTGTTTTTCTTCTAGAGTGCAGAGACCGAGTCCCTCCTGCTCCAAATTTTTGCTACCTAAGTTTGACCTGTTAAACTATGGAGCGTGCTTCCAGTCCCTGTGGGTGTGGATGGCGGGGTAATACAAAGAACTAATGCTGTTGTTTGGGTGGTTTTACACAGTAGATTGTGCTCATTTATTTTTCTCGCCGAAATGCATAAATTTGTTTAATGATGTAAATGCTAAAAATTGTTCTGGTTTTTGTAGTCAACACGTACACCAAAAAGTATGATGAAAAAGAGGAAAAATAAATCCAGTATCGGGGAATACGAGTCAGATGCAGAAATTTCACCCATATCAAGGGTGGAAATAATCTATGAGGATACAGAGGAAGTCACTAGAGCCAAACCTGAGTTTAAATGGGGACAAATCTACCATATGCTTGTAGAGAAAAGAGTCCCAGAGGCGGGGTTGGAAGAACTAGCCATATATGAGAACATTATGAGATCTAGGATCACTAAGGTTTTAACTAGACTAGAAATTTTTCCTTGTGCAGAAGTCATTGGATGGATTCTTCCTAGAGTGGATGCCAGAAGGATGATAATGACAAATGTGGAGGATGAAGGATTTGCATCCTTTAGGCTTTCATTTCTAGCAAAAAAATACACCTTACCACAACCAAAGGTTAGTATGACAACTGAGTGGGTGAAGAGCTTAAATCTTGACTACGTAGCCACAACAAAAATGATGGTAGTTGAGGGTAAGAATTTCAGACATAAAAAATCTGGGGAAGATGAGACCGCTCATCTTCATACCCCATACAAGATGATAGCATTGATGCTACATAGGATTTTTGGAAAACCTGATGGCAATAATTCTAGGTTTGGATGGATTCCTCTGATCTATCATATAGCCATGAAGGGGATCATTTTTAACTGGGCTGACATAGTAGCTAAGAACTTATCTACCTCTATTACTACAGCTTAAGAAGGTTTTCTTAGAGGAAAATCCAATTTCTACATGGGATCATTCTTAGTTGACTGCATATTGTGCCATCACCGACTTGAGAAGCTAAATTGTGCATGGAAGGGAGAAAAATCCCCTATCTATACAGCTTACCAAGTACCGTGGGCCCATAAATACCATAGTTATTATAAGCTGATCTATGAAGAATTCTCGATGCCTTTGTACTGACTGATTTTCTTGGAATACTGTATGTGCTTATCTGAAGGTGCCTTGGAAACTATCAAATATTATGGGGATTAATTCTTCTCTGAAGAAGGCACATGTATGAGTATGTATGGGGGAACGAAAGCACCCTCATTTCTACTAAAGTACGTAACAGATTACACAGTTCACAAAGAAGTTGTCAGACAACTTCTCATGGATGGATTTCGAAGCCACATGTTCGATCTAAAGAGCGATGTGTTCCCACCATTACCCTTCTATGTGGGTAGTTACAAGTTCACAAAGGTCAAGAGTGCCCCTGAATTTGTTAAGGAGATGGAAATTTTCCATTTCAGTGAAAAGAGTGTTCACCGAAATGATTCTCAAGGTAAGGTTGCAGCCTATAAGGAAACACTCAAAGTAAATTTCAAGTATGCTGATTACATGGACAAATATGAAGAAATGTATAGGAACATTTACAACATGACCACCCTGAACAAGCAGCTGAGAATGAAGACCATAATAGTTGGGGATAAAGGAAGTGGAAGCAGTAATCTAGAACCAAAAATCCAAGAGGAGAAGGCTACCGGAAAAGTAAAAGAAGAGACTTCCCAAAGATTGGAAGAAGGTGCGAGAAAGATCTTAGCTGAAGAAAAGCAGCGAGAAAAAGAAGAAGAAGCTGCTAGGAAAGAGAAAGAAGAAGAAAAGAGAAAGAGAGAGGAGCTATCAAAGAAAAGATTGCTGAGCTGTAAAGGGCCATAAGTCAAGAGGATTTAAATCTGGGACAAGAAGTACAAGACCAAGAAGGATTCATGGAAGAACAAAGCAAGAAATATGAAGAAGATCTCGGTGGTGAAGATGAAGGACAGAGCCTTGTTTGGGATAAATCGGAGAACCCTTCATCCACATCAAGCAACATACTTACCGGAGGGCATCTCCCTATGGTTGAAATGGGGTTGGTACCCTTTACCCCATCCAAGCAGTATGGCATTGCATTCCTAGAAGATATACACTTTGAGCCTAAAACAAAGTCTATTGTATGGAAAACAGAGAAGAATTTAAAAATAGGAACCCAGCCACTGATCACCACAATAACTGAGAAGACAATAGTGAGAAATGTAGAAGAAGACCCGAAACAATTGTCCTCCATGGGCATTGCAACTGCATATGCAAATGCTCACAATGTTTTTTTTTGTTGGAAAAGTGGTGGAACCCCCCTGACTAGCGGGGTTTCCATTGGCTGAGTGGCCACAAACCAGGGGCATCTAGGCCGTCAAAATCACCTGGGGATCGCACCCGGCCTGGACTGCACCAACCCTTAACATGGTTGGATTTTTGGTATCCAACGGGATTAGAACTGGTGACCTTCCAGCTTAGGGGGTGTCTTAACCCTACCCCACCACCAAATGTTCTACATCTCGCGAATGCAAATGCTCACAATGTTGATAATCTCATAGAAACCCTTTATCAGTACAAGGAGAAAATGGCAGAGATGAAGGAGGTTTTGAGGAAGGAAGAACGAGTAGGTAGCAAATCAAAGAGGAAATATGAAGCTACTCTTTCAAACTATGTAAAGCTTCAACAAGATCATGAGAGTCTAAGGGAGGAAAGGGATGATTTGAAGCTATCAAACATGGCCATTGAAAAGGAGAAGCAGAAGCTAGAAAGCAAGATAACACAAGTGGAAGGTCAGAAATCTATAGCTGATCAGCAAGCAGAAGAGTACAGAGCTAGGATTACTGAACTTGAAGCACAAAAAACTCCTTAGAAGTACTCTTGAAGGAAACCAAGGATCTAAGAACAGACATCACACCTCTAGAAAAGTATGCCCTCTTGCTTAGGAGAAAAATATATCAGGTACAGGTTAAGATCGTGGAATAAGTTTTCAAGATTAGGAAAGTAGAAGCTCAACTACAACAAATCCCAGTCATAGCTACTAAATTCAAAGATAAACCCAAGAAATTGTAGAAATCATTCAAGGACATATGACATGGTTGGAAATAAACCAAGAGCCTCTAGAAAACACACCAATTAAGAATCCAGAAAAATTGTAGCTTGAGTATGAGCTTATAGGCTTCAGTAATAAAGCTGATGAAAAATTGATTGATGCGGTAAAAGGGAAAATGGACAGATGCACATATTTTATAAGAAGGTTCTCACAGCTTATGATAAGTGTCAGAAATCATCCGCAAAAAGGATAGATAAGCTTCCAGAACATGAAGAGCTCCTAAAGAAATTATCGGAAGATGAACTCGGCATACAATTGATTAAAAGCTTAAGTGAAAAGGTGATAAAGAGTGTGATTTCTCAAGATGTTGTAAGTAATTTCCTTTTGGAAGATCATCTTTGGGTACTTCCCACCAGAATGGCTAACATAAAGGCTTAGGATTCTGTTGCTGCTGCAACTGTTTCCCCCCCCCCCCAAATTAATGTTTTAATTTCTGGGCCCCTCCTCATTATTTTGTATGGCTTGATCGTTGAGCTCCTTGAGCATGATTTCTTCCGTTTCTCTAAAGGTGGATGTCAGTAATTTATGTATGCCTTGTTCATTTTTGGGTTTGAGTCGTGAATGTGTGGTCAAAGAGAAGAAAATTTGTTGTTCTTCAGTGCATCCTCTGTGAAAGAAGCGATTTTGGTTATAGCCGATCCTTAGCACTACTCAAATACTTGAGTTTCCCTATAAGCGGGCATGTTTTACTGCTGGATCGGGGGCTGCGGAGTTTCAACCCTTCCACCGTTGCGGCTCCTAGACTTTTCTTTCGTCCGATTTCCTAAACCGTCCGACGCCCAATGTATGTTAACTGTAAATTGCTTGTCCGTAGCTTCTGTTTGCCTGTCGCTGCGGCCGGGAAGAGATAGCCAGCATCCGACCTGAGTCTCTTTCGACATCCAACTTAGTTTCCCATCCGTTCCGCGTGCCCTCTAGCTCTCCTCCTCCGCCGTTGTGACTGCTAAAGTCTTCTAGCTTCTGAAGCTAAAACCGTCCGACGTCCGACTCATGACACCTCCCGCCCGCGTTTCGCTTGGCTGCGACTTAAACTTCACCCGACACTACGGATGGCTGTTTCCCCAGGCTCCCGAACTCGCTTCTCTCTAACTTCTGACTTGTTTTTCCCTCCAGCGACCATATAATATTTCCAGGCCCGTATGTGGTTCGCTCGGCCATTTCCTTGTGGATTGGTTAATTGATGATATTTGTCGTTTGAATCATGCTCTTAATTTGAATGCAGGCAGTTTCCAGGCGACCGGTCAATTTGCCACGACGAGAAGAAAGACTAACTCATGTGGTAGAGGTATGACTGAAAAGAGGCAAATGGAAGACGAAGTCCGGAGCTATAAAGGCGTGATCCCAGAAATGGATCAGTTACCAAGTTGTCATGATCACATAATGACAAAAGATCGGAATGTGAAGAGTTTGAGAAACCGAAAGACCATGCGTCTGGAAAACAAAACACTCTGTAATTATAGTTTAAATGGAGGGACAAGGCACGGAAAAAGGGCTTTTTCCCCTGGAACATTTTGTACATCTTTGCTTGTAAGAGGAACTACTTCGTTTTGCAAAGGAAACTGCAATTTTGTCTATCGGAGAGAGTGTAAAGTGGAATGTATCAATGCAACTCAATGAATAATGTTGAAGAGGAACTATTTCGTTTTCAGCTGTGTTTCATTTACTGTAAGAGTATTTAATGTTCTGAACCTATGTTCTGGTTAAACGTTCTTCAGTATTTTTCTGGGATATTTTTTCACTGTGAGCAATAAATGTTGTTATAAAATGATCTAAATATCTGTAAGCGTTCATGTACTTTAGAAGAAGTATCAGCTATATGTGTTTCTTTTTAATGTATGTGAAAATATATTGCTCATTCGAAATGATAAATCTTGCTCCCTAGGGATAGTTTAGATAGTTAGTTTATTTCTTTTTGTATCTGGTTTGGTTGCTCGTGAGCAAAAGACGAGAGGTAAGAGCATGCGCATCACTTTGTGACCGTTCCCTGCATCTTGATCGCCCCCTGCATTTAGTTAGGCACTTGCATATCATTTCTTTAAGTCAAAATACAAAAACTCGATGGGCCGGGCCGCAACCGGTAAAACCTTAGTTTTGTTTCTTGACCTACGGTAGCCGGACCGCGAACCGGACGGATTCCCTATTCCAAACAGTCAACGGGCTAGTTGGGAACGTTGATTGGGGAGAATCCCTTACTATTGCCGCCTGTGAATTTCCAGGCATCAACAGATTCTAAACACGAGGTCACGGTCAGAGTCCTGGAACCAATAGATTTTGAGTTCATTGTTTCTGATGCTATGGCATGGAAACGGTTTATTATTGAGTTGATTGGGACCACTTAAGCGTTTGTCCTAAGTAAACATGGAAGGGAAGGATAACCAAAGGGCAGGATAACCAAGAGTCATTGTGTAAATGTATAAATATAGCTAGAATCAAATAGAGAGAAATTTTCGAGCTCGCTTGTGTGAATACTTATTGTAAGAGTAACTATTTTTTATTATAATAAAGAGGATCAAATTTTCTGTTGGAGAAGGGGCTATTGAGTTTCAAATGCATGTTGTGTGGATGGCTAGATAGAACTATTTATGTGTTGGCTGACTATAAAAATCTGTGAGATCGTTCTAACTCTGAACTATTTCTTAGTTGTGAATGATTTCATTTCCTTGTTTTGAATCTTGTGCAAGAAATGAGTAATGGATTCTATAATAAACAATGAGCTATCTCTATATTAATCTTTCTGTTGTGTTCCATGTATTCTGAATTATATCAGCTATCTGTAAAATTTTGTGTGCATAGAATACAGTACATTACTCATACAAATAGTCATCTTGCTAGGGATAGGTTAGTTAGAATTAGCTTAGTTTAGCATAGTTGTTATTTGCTTTCTTTGATTTAGGAACAAAGGGGATAAGATGGGAGGTAAGAACCTATGCATCACATTGTGAAACCTTTGCTTCCTAATCATCTGCATTTAATCTAGGAACTTACATATCATTTATAAAAAAAATAACAAAAAGCACACATAAACGGTGTATAGGGCCACAACCGATAAAATAGATTTAAACCGTTACTTAACTCTATAGTAGCTTTACCATTAACCGGATGGATTCCACATGCCAAACAATAAACGAGCTAATTGGGAGCTGTTATTTGGGAGAATCCCTACTGTCGGTACCTTGGAATTTCTAGGAATCAACATTTTTGGTGCTAGAAGGAGGGCCGCTAGTGCATGGTTGGCCGAAGGGATCCATTTTCTCGAAAACATTCTACTAGTGACAGTTTTGAAACTAATTTTCCCAAGAGACCTAGTACTCAAGGAAAAGTTAATTCTGAGTCAGACGTTCCAAAATACCATTATCATCTCTCTAACGAAGTAGTTGATCATTTAAAAAGAATCACAAGGTTATATGCAACAAATCTTGGAGGATTTCTGAATATCCCTAATTCACCTAGAAGACAAACTCGCAGAAAAGAATGTCGTTACACAAAACAGTCAGTGTTAGTAGGAGATTTTGAAGAGTTGGTAGATTTAACCTTGCAAGAAATTGTTCAACCTCTCAATCAGTTGGGACCAGAATCCCCGAATTGTTCACCCTTTTGAACCCATGTTCAATCTCCATCTCAATCTCCACCCCGAATCATGGCCAGAAATGTACCTCCAAATCCTAATGCTAATCAGCCTCCTCTTGTACTAGCTTGGAGTGCTATAACACTATTGAACTTAGCTCCTCCAGGGCATGCTTTACCATAGAATTATGAAAATTCTTTTCCTAGATTTAACCCAGGGGAAGGCATATCTATAGACAACCATCTACCATTAGAGGAATTTTGGGGTCTAAAATGGGCCTCCTAAGGAAAATAATAAAATAATATTTATTAATTTTGGAGGAAAAAAGAAAAAATACTTTTTGTGTTCGTATTTTCGACATATCTCTGTGTGTTTTTACTCAAATTTTGATCAGGAGAGCTTGTTGGATGCAGAATTTGATTTCACATCCAACGAGTACCCACACTACATACTTCTGATGGACCCCGCTACTCCAAAAACAAGAAATACCTGAAACAAATATGTCAATTCAACCATTATGGTTGACTTATTTTATTGGAATTCTATTGGTTCTTGAATTCCAACTCACAAGAACTTATTGTTGGCATGTTTTCTTATAAGGCCCATTTTAGACCCCAAATTTCCTCTAATGAGAGTTTTTTCCTGGGTTTGGAAGCATCAGCAGTTGAACATGAGGATGTGGTTTGTAGGATTTTTCCTCATGCTCTCAATGGTAAAGAAGCATCATGGTATTTTGGCTTACATGCCAATTCAATCACAGAATGGGCCACTTTAGAAAGAATGTTTAAAAACAAGTTTTGTAGCCAAAGAACTACTGTTGCTTTGATGAAAGAACTGTTGGCTCTAAAAAAAGAAAAGAAAGAAAAAGTGCAAGACTTTACTCATAGTTTTTCCACTCACTTAAACAATTTCAACGTTGCCATAAAACCTACTGAAGAGACTTTAATAGAATATTACACATCGACTCTTGGTCCTGACATGGCCATGTTTGCTAAAAGATCAGTTAAAGCCACTTTGGCTGAAACATATGAAGAGGCCAAGAAGATAGAAGTTGAGATAGAAAGCATAAACACGTATTAGGTGGATCTAGAAACAAAGACCTTCAGCAGCAAGAATCCTTTATTATTGACCAGACCCAAGGATGAACGATTAAATGAATTGGAAGGGGCAGTCAAGATGGTCCAGAAGTTGTCCAATAATATTGTTGACATGGAAAAGGAGAAAGAAGCTAAGAAGCAATTCAAGACTTATTATAGGAGAAAATATGAAAGTGGTTCCTCCCAACCACCTATGCACAGTCCTTCTGTCATGAATCTCACTGAGGTTGGGATGGATAACTTCTACACTTTCCATCAACAACCACACTCTGAAAAAAGTTTCTCATAGTAGATTAACTCTATGACATTAGCTATGAATCAGTTACTTGATTCTAAATTAACCGATCCTGTGGCTGATAAAGAAAAAGTTCATGAATTAGAAGAGACACATGAAGTGACTACCATGGTCTTGTGGGATTGTGCACCTATGCTGTGTTTAGAAGAATAAGAACCTATTGAATAGATACAACAATCAGATGTTACTATCACAACCAGGAGAGAGGGTCCAATAATTGAAGATAGCACACTGTTGTCCAAAATTAAAAGAATTCAGGAAAATTTGAAGAAAGTTAGAAATAACACTCAGACCCAACTTATACCTGATTTTGTCATAACAAGGTAGAATGCTCCAACTGTAAATAAGCCCATAAAGGATACTGAAAGAAAAGTAGAGGGTGGGAAGAAAAAATAACAGATTGTGAGATGGGGTACGATATAATAGAAGAAATCAAGAAGACCAAGGCTAATATTTCATTGTTTGAGATGTGTAGTTTACCCCAGCAGAAGAAGAAACTTTTGGAAGCATTGAACTCACCAACCAGTAAACCCCAAGAAAAATTTTAGTTGAAAGAAGAAATCAGTTAATCCAATATTGGGGGAAAGTACAAATCCAGAACTTTACCATTTCTGCTTACTTTTGAGATTTTCAATCATAATGTGCACAACTGTTTGGTTTATTCAGTAGCATCTGCAAATTTTATGCCTTCGTTGGTGTGTAAAAGAATAAATGGCCAACCCATGTCATCTAATGGAAAGATAATACAGTTGGACAAAACAAATTTGAAGGTAGTAGGAGAAATGGAAGACGTGCTGATACATTTATTTGTAGATGAGAGAGTGTGCCAATTTATATACATCATGGTGGATGACATACCTAAATCTTATGGATTAATCTTGATCTGAGACTGGTCTGCGAAACTAGATGGATATTTTGCAACTGATTGGTCTCATTTATGGTTACCCTATCAAGGATGTCAAAATCATATTAAAGTAATGAGAGAGCCACATATGAGACACAATGTGACACAATTAGAAGGGAAGAATGAGCCGGTAAATTTTTCACACTCAATGTTTGGGAATTACTTCATTGAACTAGAACCGAGAAATTACCAAGCCAAAGAAGCCAATAATGGATCAGATATACAAACCGATCTCCTTCATTTTTTGCGGGTTGATAAAGTTGATTGTAACATAGTTAGCTTAGTTTTAGATGTGGAAAGTAGCAATAATTCAGTAGAATTAGCAGATAAGTTTTGGGTACTTTACTTCGATGGTTCAAAAATGCAGGAAGGATCAGGAGCTGGCTGTATCCCGATGGATCTAGAAAAGGATAAACATTTTCTTTCTTGTATATTAGAATTTGAATGCACAAATAATACAACCGAATATGAATCATTAATACAAGGATTAAAGAAGGAAATTGAATTCAAGTTTAAGAATTTAAAAGTCTATGGAGATTTTAAAATTATTGTCAAACAAGTTTGATATATAATCCATTGTTTATCTCCACATCTAAAGGGGTGCCAAAACGAAGTCTGGGATTTGCTAATGAATTTCGATGCATTTAATATAGGTTTGATTCCTAGGATGAAAAATGCAACAGTTGCTTTATTAGCTACGTCAGCTGCCAGACTTGTTCCAACTAATAATCGATGTTCTATTGAATTGATTTTCAGGCTTGCTGTACCAAATAACATCATGAATCTAAGAGTGTTCGATGATGACCCACCGATCTTAGAGTTTCTGACTAATGATGAGAATTTCAAAGGGGCTGTAATCGATGACGAAGAACATCAAGCAAACCTCCGAAGTGGAAATTTTATACCCAAAGGAGTTAGAAATTTGGAAGGAATGTTCGATCTGAATAAAAAGTTTAGAATACCAACTAATGTCAAACTGCATAGCTCATCTATACAGTTTGAGCTGGTAAATTTGGGATCAGAAGCTGAGCCTAATTATGTAAACTTGGGAAAGTGTTGTTCACCTGGAGAAAGACACAAATTCATTATCTTATTTAAATAGTACAAAGACGTCTTTTCTTGCACATATGAATATCTTAAGACGCATGACACCCACATTATACAACATGTTGTTCCAATTAAAGCAAGAGTCAAGACATTTCAACAACCGTGAATAAAGATGCATTTGAAGCTGGAACCTTTGATTCAAAGTAAAGTGAAGAAGTTGCTTGATACAAGGATTATTTTCAAAGTTAGACACTCGAAATGGGTTTCAAATTTAGTACTAGTGAGGAAAAATTATGGTGAGATTATACTTTGTGTGGACTTCAAAAAATTGAATCATGCCTCTGATAAAGATAACTACCCAATCTCGCCCATGGAATAGATGTTGCAGATGGTCTCAGGATCGGAATTATTTTCTCTGCTAGATGGTTTATACCGCTACAACCAAGTATTAGTAGCAGAAGAAGACAGACTGAAGACCACTTTTAGAACTAAATGGGGGACTTTTATATATAGAAGGATTCCCTTTGGAATTATCAATGTTGGAGAAACCTTCTAGAGGGAAATGGATATAGATCTCCACGGGCTAATTGGCCAAAGCGTGGTAGTTTATTTAGACAACAATACAGTTTTTTCCAAAAAAAGAGAAGAACACATGTTTCATTTAAAACAAATTTTTGAATGCTGCCGGAAATACAATATTTCTTTAAATCCAAAGAAATGTGTATTTGTTGTATTAGAAGGAAATATTTTGGGTCATATAACTTACAAGAAAGGGATCTCAATAGACCCAGAAAGGATCAAAGCTATATCATAGATCCCTTTTCTCCATAACAAGAAAGGAATGCAATATTTTATGGGGACCATAAACTTTGTGCGAAGGTTTGTGCCCAATTTTTCTCAAATAGTCAAACCTCTGCAACAAATGATTAAGAAAAGTGCTTAGTTTAAATGGACCAATTTAGAGAAAGGTGCATTTGACAAAATTAAAGCAGCAAAATATTATGCTCCCTCTCTCAAAATTCCAAATTTTGAGAAAGATTTCATCCTATAGACTTTTGCTTCAGATAACTCGTTAACAGTAGTTCTTACATAGAAAGAAGAAGGGGGAGATGAGTACCCTATATCATTCATGAGCACTGGACTACAAGGTGCTGAGTTGAATTACCCCACGGTTGATAAATAAGCATATGCGGTGTTCAAGGTGGTAAAGCAATTCAAGCCATATATACTAAATAACAGAACCAAATTTATTGTGCACCACCCGACAATCCATAATATTTTTGTACAGAAAGAGTTAGGAGAGAGAAGAGGAAACTGGGTCACAGCCTTGCAAGAGTATGACTTGGATTTTAAGCTAGCAACTATCATCAAAGGATAGGGGCTTTGCAAATTAATGGATGAAATCCAGGAAAATGGAGAGAATGAATGAGAAAATGAGATGGAGCTGCACATGGTTCATGTGTGTACCATATTTACAGCTCCAGAATCTTGGTATAGAGATTTAGTGCACTATCTCCAACAGGGATATTTTCCTGAACACTAGAATCCCAAGTAGAGAAGGGCATTGCGCTTAAAGTCTGCATCTTACTAGATAATCAACGGAGTGTTGTTCAGAAAAAATTATGATGGAGTTTTCCTCAGATGTTTAGAACGAGAAGATGCAGCCAAAGTGGTTAAAGAATTGCATGATGGCCCTGATGGAGGTCATTTTTTAGGAGATACTACAACACATAAGATTCTAAGAGCTGGATACTACTGGCTGAATTTGTTCAAAGATGCTCACGCTTATGTCAGAAAATGTGATACATGCCAAAGGAGTGGTGGGAGACAAGCGAAAGTAGCCGAGCCATCACAACCAATTGTTATTTCTGAACCATTTGAGAAATGGGGGGTTGATATTATTGGAGAGATTAATCAAAATTCCTCATTACAACAAAAATACATCCTTACAAAAATAGACTACTTCACCAAATGGGTGGAATCCATCTCGTTACAGAAAGTAAATGAAGATCTAGTCATGGATTTTTGCAAGACCATATTATGAGCAGGTTTTGGGTTTCAATTTCCCTGGTTTTCGATAATGCATCTTATTTTTTGTCTATTAGACTTACTGCATTTGCAAATGAGAAAGGAATTAAATTACATTATTCTACTAACTATTATCCACGAGGTAATGGGTTAGATGAATCTACTACTAAGAATCTCATTATAATTCTAAAGAAGACTGTCATAGAAAACCAAAGGAGCTGGCACATAACTCTTCCAAATTATTTTTGGGATGATCGAGTCACACCCAAGAACTCCTTAGGTGTGTCACCCTACACCTTAGTTTATGGAAAAGAAGTTATCCCACCCCTAACATTTTATTGCCTTCTTCTCAACTAGCCCAAGCATCTATAGGATCTAATAGTGAAGTCTTACAAGCCTGAATCAACACTCTGCTGAAATTAGAAGAGTCTAGATCCAAGTCCAAGGAAAGGTTTAAGCATCAACAAGAGATTGTGAAAAGATGGTTTGACAAGCACAAGTCCGGGAAGAAAGAGTTTGAAATAGGAGATTTGGTTCTGAAATGGGATCACCCGCATGATGAAAAGGGTAACCACACTAAGTTTCAACATTTATGGATAGGCCCATTTTAGATTGCAGAAAATTTAGGCCCCTCGACTTACAAGTTACAGGATTTGCAGGGGTGGGAAGAGAATCTGCCAGTTAATGGTTTGGTTCTCAAACCTTATTTTACTTGATTCTTTTGATTTTCTTTTATGTACATAAATAAACCTTTGATTTTTGTTTATTTTCGTTGTAGTTATTTTGCTTTATTTACATTTGTTTTCTTAGAATTTGATTTATTTGAGTTTGTTTATTTTCTTTATTTCAATTTTCAAATAAACCAGCACAACTTTTGGCATTTGGGGAACATTGGAATTTTGGGAAATATGCAAATATTTTGATTTAAAAGCTTCTTATTAAATATACATATATAATGGTTCAAATTCTCTAAGTTGGTAGACTATCTGAAGGGAGGTTATGAACATATTGAAGTCCTATTTTAACTCCTATCAAATAATTAGAGTTAGAAGAGTCTAGAATACTATTCTGGGGCTCCATTCACTACACATTAAAATATGTCCTAGGAAGCTAACAGCAAAGTACCTACATAGAGGAAGCAGAGTGGACATATGTATAGTATTTAAATGATCCCATGCCACAAATAAAATCCAAAAGGCTAAAAAGAGTCAAATCTCCCAGAAAGAAAGCATACGTCAAAAGATATACTGAATAAAATCAGTATTGGATAAGATTTCTCAGAGGTTCTTCTCCATCAGTGAGCTAAAATCAAACTATCTCTCACACAAAAGGACACTATGGATGGAAGAACCTAAACCAAGTTTCAAATGAAAAAAAAGCAATATGAGAAGACTCAAAAGGACAAAAGTCCAAAAGCATTGAAAGAATGCAAAGGGCATGGGAATGAGAAAAAAATGAATATGTCCGTTCGCACTCTGTTATGATCCTGTGGTGTCTAAGCTATAAGTAATCCGAATGTAGAAGTAAATGAACCTCATATCTTGGCCTCACTAGAGTTATTGAGACTTTGAAATCCTGGTCACCCAACCCTAGTTGATATAATGAATGTTAAAGTTTTGAATCTTGCATTTTTTGAAGAGTTTGAACATCTTAAAGAAATCCTGAAAAGTTTGGGAAGAGTTGATTTAACAGAATACCATAAAGCAACTTTTGATTTGAAAAGTCTGTTTTTCCAGATATCTGTGTTCACCATCCAGTTGCCAACTATTGCTGCTGCAACTATTCCCCCCAAAAAAATTTACATTTTTTAGGACTCCCTTTAAAATCTTAGTTTTGCTTCTTAGGAATTTTGAATTTGAAATCTAGCATTTATGATTTGGTTTTAGCATAGGAAAGCCTCATATTTTTGGTTTTTTACCAAGGGGGAAAGTTTTATTTTGACCCACTATAGTAGATGGTTTCCCAAGTTAAGAGCTGCTACGACGGATAGCTTTTCATTTTCATGCCGCTATGGCGGACACGTTCTTAGGTTTGTGCTGCAACAGCCGGTGAATTGTTTGGTTTGCATATTGAAAATTCTTCTTATTTCTTTTCATCCCGCTACAGAGGATGGGTTTTAGCTTTTGAGCCGCCATGGCGGATGATCTTTTGGTTCATGTATCGTTTGATTTTTTTTAAACCGCTTCAGTAGAGTTGTATTTTCCTTAAGCATTGTCGAGTCAGTTTGTCCATGGCAGCGAAAGTTTCCTAAGGTTTGGGCCGCAGCAGCAAACACACTTGTAAGTTTAGTATCAGGATCTTCTCCAATTTTGTAGGCCCTCCATAGCGCATATCTTTCCTTTTCGTTGACACAACGGCGTAGAAGTTTCCTCGCCATTGACCCGATCCTCATGAGCCTCGCTTTGGCAGAAGTAGTTTGAGTCTTGGAGCCGCTAGGGTAGTTGTCGTTCACATTTTCCTTTCGATATTGTTTGACCGTCGAGCCGAAAAAGGGAATCCAGGCATTTTGTCGGGTTCCAAGTCGATAGTAGCGTCTCTATTGGGACATTAGAGCCGCAATTGTCAGGGATATTGCCATATTGACTTATCTCTTTTCACTTGACGCAAATCGTTTTGGCACCAACAACGTTTCGAGTTGCGCATGCAATTTTAATGCTTTTACTGATTGGCTTAAATGCTTTTTTCTCGTAAATACTTATTTATATGTCGTTTTAAATTTTAACCACTCATTATGTTTACAGCAAGGGTTTGAGAGCTGTTGTGCGATTTATCATGTTTGAAGGGTTGAGTGGTTGGTGGAAATCGTCGTGTGGAGGTCACGTGGTGCGTCTTCACCAATCGTCCTCGACCTCGTGTCTAGCCTCCCACCTGCTAGGTAGGTCTCAGTTTTTTTCTTTGATTGGTTGATTTATTTTGAGCTGTGAGTTGTCGAGGGTTGGTAAATCATGTAAGGGGGAGTATGTATTTTGGTTTCTGTTAGGTTTAAAAGGGTATTTCCCCTTGCATTTTTAGGTACCACCTTTTCATTCTAAATTTCAAGCTTTCCCTCACTGCCTTACCTTCTCTGAGAATTTCTCTAGTTTGTCTGGAGGTGTTTTCACCCATAGTTTGTTAGGTCATGATGAGTATCTAGAGTCCCAAGCATTTCATCGACATGAATTTGACCTGGTGCTCACTGCTGAACAACAGTGTAGACCGTGTCTCCATTGTTTCGAACAGACCCTATAGGTTTTGGCTTTATAAATTTCGATCGTGGGATGTTGAGCCCAGAGATTCAAACATAGGGCATTGCCACCCTGAGTTTCAAAGCATGGCCTTAGGCTGTGAATCCTTTAGAGTCTTGTGTCGAAGGGTGAAAAAGCTTCGCGGTTGATTAGGGTATTTTTTCTTCTTCTAGAGTGCAGAGACTAAGACCCTCCTACTCCAAAGTTTTTCTACCCGTGTTTGACCTGTTCAATTGTGGAGTGTGCTTCCTATCCCAATGGGTGAGGATGGCTGGGTAATACAAAGAACTAATGTTGTTGTATGGGTGGTTTTACATAGTATATTTTGCTCATTTATTTTTTCTCGCCCAAATGCATAAGTTTGTTTAATGATTTAAATGCTAAAACTTGTTCTGCTTTTTGCAGTCAACACATACACCAGACAGTATGATGAAAAAGGTGAAAAGAAATCCAGGACCAGGGAATATGAGTCAGATGCAGAAATTTCACCCATATCAAGGGTAGAAATAATATATGAGGATACAAAGGTAGTCACTGGAGCCGAACCTGATTTTAAATGGGGACATATCTACCATATGCTTGTACATAAAAGAATCCCAGAGGTGGGGTTGGAAGACCTAGCCATATATGAGAACATTCTGAGATCTAGGATCACTAAGGTTTCAACCAGACTAGAAATGTTTCCTTGTGTAGATGTCATCGAATGGATTCTTCCTAGATTGGATGCCACAAGGATGATAATGAACAATGTGGAGGACAAAGGATTTGCATCCTTCATGCCTACATTTCTAGCAAAAACATGCAGCTTAACATAGCCAGAGGTTAGTATGACAAGTGAGAGGGCAAAGAGCTTAAATCTTGACTACGTAGCCACAACAAAAATGATGGTAGTCAAGGGGAATAATTTCATACATAAACAATCTGGGGAATACGAGACCGCTCATCTTTGTACCCCATACAGGATGATAGCACTGATGCTAAATAGGATTTTGGAAAAGTTGATGGCAAGACTTACATGTTTGGATGGATTCCTCTGATCTATCATATAGCCATGAAGGGGATAGTTTTTAACTGGGCTGACATAGTAGCCAAGAACCTATCTACCTCTATTATTGCATCTCAAGAAGGTTTGCTAAGAGGAAAATCTGATTTCTACATGGGATCATTCTTAGTTGACTACATATTGTGCCGTCACACGTTTGAGAAGATAAATTGTACATGGAAGGGAGGGAAAGCCCCTATCTATACAATTTACCAAGTATTGTGGGCTCATAAATACCATACTTATTATAAGTTGATCTGTGAAGAATTCTTGATGCCTTTGTACTGATTGATTTTCTCGGGAGACTGTATGTGCTTATCTGAAGGTGCATTGGAAAATATCAAAGAATATGGGGATTACTTCTTATCTGAAGAAGGAACATATTTGAGGATGTAAGGGGGAATGAAAGCACCCTCATTGCTACTGAAGTACATGACATATTACATAGTTCACAAAGAAGCTGTTAGACAACTTTTCCTAGATGGATTTGGAAGTCACCTATTCGATCTAAAGAAGGTTGTGTTCCCACCATTACCCTTCTATGTGGGTAGTTACAAGTTCACCAAGGTCAAGAGTTCCCCTGAATTTGTTAAATAGATGGAAATTTTCCATTTCGATGAAAAGAGATTTCACCGAAATGATTCTCAAGGTAAGCTTGCAACCTATAAGGCAGTAATCAAAGTAAATTTCGAGTATGATGATTACGTTGAAAAATATGAAGAAATGTATAGGAACATTTACAACATGATCGCCCTGAACAAGAAACTGAGACTGAAGACCATAGCAGTTGGGGATAAAGGTAGTGGAAGCAACAATCCAAAATGAAAGATCCAGGAGGAGGAGGCTGTTAGAAAAGTAAAAGAAGAGACTTCCCGAAGACTGGCCGCATAAACTGCGAGAAATATCTTAGCTGAAGAAAAGCAATGAGAAAAAGAAGAAGAAGCTGCCACGAAAGAGAAAGAGAGTGGAGCTATCAAAGAAAATATTGTTGAGCTAAAAAGGGGCATAACTCAAGAGGCTTTAAATATGGGACAATAAGTACAAGACCAAGAAGGGTTCACAGAAGAACAAAGCAAGAAAGATGAAGAAGATCTAGGTGGTGAAGATCAAGGACAAAGCCTTGTTTGGGATAACCCGGAGAACCCTCCATCCACATCAAGTAGCATACTTACCGGAGGGCATCTCCCTATGGTTGAAATGGGGTTGGTGCCATTTAGCCCGTCCATTAAGAAATACGACATTGCATTCCTGGAAGATATATGCTTTGAGCCTAAAACACAGTACTTTGTATGGAAAACAGAGAAGACTTTAAAAATAGGAACCCATCCATCGATCACCACAGTAAATGAGAAGACAGTAGTGAGAAATGTAGAACAATAACCAAAATGATTGGCCTCCATGAGAATTGCAATTGTATATGCAAATGATCATAATGTTGATAAAATCACAGAAACCCTTGATCAGTACAAGGGGGAAATGGAAGACATGAAGGAGGTTTTGAGGAAGGAATAAAGGGTAGGAAGGGAATCAAAGAGGAAATATGAAGCTACTCTTTCAAACTATGAAAAGATTCAACAAGATCACTAGAGTCTAATGGAGGAAAGGGATGAGTTGAAGCTATCAAACATGGCCTTTGAAAAGGAGAAATAGAAGATGGAAAGCAAGATAACAAAAGTGGAAGGTTAGAAATATGAAACTGATCAGCAAGCAGAAGAGTACAAAGCTAGGATTACTGAACTTGAAGCACATAAAACCTCCTTAGAAGTACTCTTGAAGGCAACCAAGGATCAAAGAACAGACATCATACCTCTAACAAAGCATGCCCTCTTGCTTAAGAGAAAAATATATTAGTAACAGGTTAAGATTGCAGAAGAAGTTTTCAATATTAGGCAAGTAGACACTCAACTACAATAAATATCAGTCATAGCTACTAAATTCAAAGATAAAACCCAAGAAATTGTAGAAATAATTCAAGGACAGATGACATGGTTGGAAATAAACCAAGAGCCTCTGGAAAACACACCAGTTAAGAATACGGAAAGATTGCAGCTCGAGTATGAGCTGATAGGCTTCAGTAATAAAGCTTCTGAAAAATTGATTGATGCGGTAAAAGGGACAACGAACAGATGCACAAAAATTTATGAGAAGGTGCTCATAATAAGTGTTAAACATCATCTGCAAAAAGGCTAGATAAGCTTCTAGAACATGAAGAGCTCTTGAAGAAATTGCAGGAAATATTGCAAGAAGATGAACTCAACATACAATTGATTAAAATCTTAAGTGAAAAGGTGATAAAGAGTGTGATTTCTCAAGCTGTTGTAAGTAATTTCCTTTTGGAAGATCAGATTCTGGTACTTCCAGTCATAATGTATAACGTAAAGGCTCAGGCTTCTAAACATGAGGTCATGGTCAGATTCCTGGAGCCAACAGATTTTGAGTTCATTGTTTCAGATGCTTTGGCATGGAAACAATTTATTACTGACTTGATTGGGCCCACTTAAGCATTTTTCCTAAGTACACATGAACATATAATTGTAATATTTTTGTATTTAGTTTTTTGACAAGTAGACACACTAGAAGACAAATCTTTTTTGTAACTGAATGTAAAGGAATACAAAGGGAAGGATAACCAATAGTCATTGTGAATGTATAAATATATCTAGAATCGAAAAGAGAAAGGAATTTTCTAGCTCTCTTGTGTGAATACTTATTATAAGAGGAACTATTTCTGATTATAATAAAGAGGATAAAATTTTCTGCTGGAGAAGGAGCTGTTGAGTTTCAAATGCATGTTGTGTGGATGGCTAGATAGCATTATTTCTATGTTGGCTGACTATGCAAATTTGTGACATCGTTCTAACTTTGAACTATTTCCTAGTTGTGAATGATTTCATTTACTTGTTTTGAATTTTGTGCAGAAAATGAGTAATGAATGCTTTAATAAACAATGAGCTCTCTATGTTAATCTTTCTACTGTGTTCCATGTATACTGAATTATATCAACTATCTATAAAATTTGTGTGCATAAAATACAATACATTACTCATACAAATAATGATTTTGCTCCCTAGGGATAGGTTAGTTAGACTTAGCTTAGTTTAACATAGTTGTTATTTTCTTTCTGTGATTTAGGAACAAAGGGGATAATATGGGAGGTAAGAACCTACGCATCACATTGTGAACCTTTGCTTCCTAATCATCTGCATTTAATCCAGGCACTTGCATATCATTTATAAAAACAATAACAGAAAACACACATAAATGATGGACCGAGCCGCAACTGGTAAAATAGATTTAAACCGTTACTTAACTCTATGGTAGCCAGACCACTAACCAGATGGATTCCCCATACCAAAAAAAAAAGAGTTAATTGGGAGTGGTTAGTGGGGAGAATCCGTACTGTTGGTACCTAGGATTTTCAAGGCGTCAACAGGTTTCAAGCATTGTATCCCAATTTCAAACCTATGGTGAACCTCTAGAATAGAATGTAGTTATTCAAAATATTCTAAGGTGTCTCACCAAGAAATTTTCTATGGTAGTGAGTTTCATAGAAGAAGCAAAATATCTGTCTTAGTTTACCCTAGAAGTGTTGGAGACATTTACGACCATACACACTCGTTTTGGTCAAATTGGCCTAGTTAAACCACTATCCTAAGTATAATTGACATTAATTGACATCAGTGGAGCATTAATTGACATCATCCAGTCACACCCACGCCTACCTACAGTCAAGGAGGCTAACTTAATCTTCTCCTACAGTCAAGGAGGATAACTGGAGCACTCCAGGGGTGATCTAAGTGATATTAATGCACCTAATTGCTAACTGGTGGTTACAATCAGTTCAACCAGTTAGTTAAGGTGCCTCCTCTCATTAAATATATTATTTAATGATTATTTATTATTATTTAATGATCTGGAGTCAATAGGGGTGCCTCCACCAACTTCTGATGATCAGTTCAGCTTCAGTTAACCTCATCGGGGTTCTTTGAAGTCATTGAAGCACTAGCACTTGATGGTTGGCTTGCTATGACATGTGTTTAATCTCTTTCAGTTGAGATTCAGTCATTTATTGCACTCCGACTTCAGTTAGGGTTTGGTGAGTCAATTAGGGTTTTGGTCAAGTGGTTAACTGATTGTGAACCAATGGCTTACAGTCAATTAAGCTAGACTCACTCATTGAATTCGAATGACCTCCTTAGGTATTTGAATTCCTCATTGATTCAAGTCATAGCTTGACATTGCAATTGTAACCATTCATTGTTTATTGAATATACAGAGAGGAAACCATTCTGGTTTCGATTAACACCATTTCTGAGTTATTTGTTGATTATTTCTTGATGAGATTGATTATTTGTTCCTAGATCAATGTGCAAGATTAATATGGTATCAGATCATACAACGGGATGAATATCTATCTCTCAAAAAAAATCTTTTTGACATATATCTCCATGAAAAGTGAGCAATAGCTCAAAATTCGAGCACTGCACCAAAAGCCAAGGCTTACCACTCAATATCCCAAGTAAAGAACTTGTTGATCAAGCTTGCTTGATTGACTATGTTGGGTGTGATGAAAGCCTAAAATGTACAGGATATCTGACCTTATGGTTCCCCTTTTGTTTTGATTTGCATGTTTTAATAGGTACAACTTTGAATGGACTCATCAATCCCTCTTCTCACCCCATTCACAAGCTATTCGGAATGGAAGTTGAAGATGATTGCATCTCTAAAGAGATGAGATCTCTATGAGGTGTCTATTGGACTTGGAAAAGAGTCTTATGAGAATGAGAATGACTGGCTAAATGATGGTGATAGAGCTTTTGGAGCAATATGTCTGGCCCTTTCTCCTAGCTTGCACTACCTTATTGGTTCTGCTGAATACCCAAAGGATCTCTGGACAAAAGTGGACATAACCTTTGGCAAGAACAATGAGGATCACAATAGAACTTTGGAGATCACATCCAACACCACAAGAGTTCTTTACTCAAAATTCTCATCCTCTACTCTCTCCGATGAAGTTGTTCAAGATGAAGATGAAGCAGAATCTTCTACACATTCAATTCGAATTGAAGAAAGTCTCCATGCAATGACTCCATCTCCTGATGCTACAGAAGTTTATGAGATCTCTGATATCTCATCTCCTCATATTTATGAAACAGAAGAAGACATTCTAATCTCTAATATTGAATAAAAACACTGCTGCACTTCCATGCAAACATTCACCAGTGATTTTCCTTTGAATTATGTGCAAAATTTACCAGTAATTGCTTCCGAAAGTGAAGAGAAATTTGATTTTTCTCGCTCTAATGTTGCTGGTGGTGTGCAAATATGTAAAAAATTGGGATATTTTCGAATAAATATCAGATTATAAGAGTGACACATTCCCCATGATCTAGATCTTCCAGCAAAATCCTGCAGGATTGCATGCAACAAAATTCAAAATTTTGAAGAAAAAGACAACTGTGCATCCACTTTCACGGTTGACCATAATTTTGGATCTAATATGAAAATTATTGGATATGATATGATCTGATATTTATTGGTTCAAAATTTCAGGTTCATAAACCTTCAGTACTGCTTGTAGTTGTTCTCATCAACGGTGTGAAGAAACAAGTACCGCAAGTCTACTACAAAACTACTGCTGGGGATTTGATTTCATTTCACAGTTTTGGATCTGTTGTGAACTTATTTAGATTTGATTTACTTTCTGATATGATATTATTTGGTTCATATTTTAAAATCCAAGAGCTTTCAGTCATGCTTGTAGCTGCTCTCACCAATTTTGGTGTGAAAAATCAAGTATCGCAGTTCTTCTTCAATTTTGCTGCTGAGGATTTGGTGTTAGTTTCATCTTATGAAGTTGATGATATTTTATTTTGTGAATCATTAGCTATTTTTGAAGCTATATCAGATTCTGGAGCTCAATCATTCGCTCTCCAGAGTCCCAGGGCTTCTCTACCTTTGGTCACATGCTCATCTCCTCACAGAACTAGTAAAGAGGAAAACATTCTGCATTTGCTTGGACACTTGCTCCTAAAAATTGGGGCTGATTTCACCACTCATGGTTTGCTGTTCAAGGCTGAAACATATCATTTTCTTGAGTGTTCCACACATGGTTCAAATCCTCAAGAACCTTTTCTCTTTCTTCAGATGATTTCAGCTGCTCTACATGGGTCCAGTTTTCACCGTGCAACTGTTTATATTTCTGATTCAATTGAGTGCATTGTTCTTCTTCCAAAGTGGAAGATTCCTATAGACATATCCATTTAGTTTGGATTCATAGGTTCACATGCACAGTCTCGGGATGCTACTGCATAGAAGAACCAATTCTTGATTTACTGCTTAGTTTGAGGGGGGGTATCTTTCCCATGAGGTTTTCCCCCTTTCCTTGGTTATATTAAGTAGTTACTTTATTGTATAGGGTGACCTGTGGCCTTTGTTGCTGGGGCCCTAGAATTTTTATGCATCTATGTTTTCTAACTCTTCCTGAGTATAGCTTAAGGGGGGGTGTTGGAGACATTTACCACCATACACACTCTTTTTGGTCAAATTGGCCTAGTTAAACCACTATCCTAAGTATAATTGACATCAGTGGAGCATTAATTGACATCATATAGTCACACCCATGCCTACCTACAGTCAAGGAGGCTAACTAGAGCACTCCGGGGGTGATCTGAGTGATATTAATGCACCTAATTACTAACTGGTGGTTACAATCAGTTCAACCAGTCAGTTAAGGCACCTTCTCTCATTAAATATATTATTTAATGATTATTTATTATTATTTAATGATCTGGAGTCAATAGGGGCGCCTCCACCAACTTCTGATGACTAGTTCAACTTCATTTAACCTCATCGGGGTTCATTGAAGTCATTGAAGCACTAGCACTTGATGGTTGGCTTGCTATGACATGTGTTTGATCTCTTTCAGTTGAGATTCAGTTATTTATTGCACTCCGGCTTCAGTTAGGGTTTGGTGAATCAATTAGGGTTTTGGTCAAGTGGTTAACTGAGTGTGAACCAATGGCTTATAGTCAGTTAAGCTATACTCACTCATTGAATTTGAATGACCTCCTTAAGTATTCGAATTCCTCATTGATTCAAGCCATAGCTTGACATTGTAATTGTAACGATTCATTGTTTATTGAATATATAGAGATGAAACCATTCTGGTTCCGATTAACACCATTTATGAGTTATTTGTTGATTATTTCTTGATGAGATTGATTATTTGTTCCTAGATCAATGTGCAAGATTAATAAGAAGAATTGAATGGATCCTTCTATCTCATGAGGCTTGGATCAATCAAGAAGAAGAGTCATTGACCAATTCTTTCATTGCCCAATATTCCCTCAATAGAGGTTGAGGCAAAGGAGGACGTGGTAGAGGGAGAAGAGGCTGAGGGTCTCCTCATACATAGGATATAACGAATCATGAGCATTCAGATCACTCAGAGCACTCTCACAACTCTCAAGGTCAGAGGGGGATAGGCAAGAGACGGACCAGTAAGTCCAATATTCAATGTAACTACTACAAGAAGTATGCCCACTACATGGGGGTTTCACTAGTGACACAATATCATATCAGGTCCATTCATATTGGGGGTTTGAGTACTCCTGAAATCCTCAAAAATATATGGCCACTTATGAAGGGGTTAAGGGAGGTTTTTAATTTGACACTATAATATAAATAATGGGGGTTATTTTATTTGGGAGGGATGAAGAATAACCTCTAAATTATAGGATGGATTCATACCTCCAAACCATGGGCTCAATTAATACCTCAAAATCATAGGTCGGATTCATACCAATCCTAGTTTTTGGTAAGGAATAACATCGAAATCATGGGCTAGATTTATACCTCCAAATCATGGGATGGATTCATATCAATCCTAACTCTTTCTAAAGAATCACCTCCAAATCATGGGATAGAGTTATACCTCGGAATCATGGGCTATATTTATACCTCCGAATCATGGGATAGATTTATAGCTCCAAATCATTGAACTTATAAAGTCTTCATTTTTTAGAATAATTTTATGCATGAATGGGATTTATCTAATATTTCATTGGCCCCAAGGCCATGAAAATGGGTGATGAAAAAATCATAAGAAAATAATAAAATTCATAAATGTGATCTTCCCCTTGATGATATGTATTGGAAAAAGGATATCATGTTGCATAATCTAAATTTGAGGTTATACAAATTTTTTGAAGAAGTCCATGCAAAAATACCTGCTAAAGTTTAGGGATACCCATGAATTCAACTTAGCTTGATCCCTTTTCATGACATGCAATTTAGATGGAGTGCAAACCAAGATTGGAAACCTGGTGGACAGCTTAAGACTACATCAACCTCACCATTGATCAAGGTTTCGATGGCAAGATTTTAGACTAAGATGCATTAGGGCCCCTATTTGTTACAACTTGATAATATGAAATAAAGGGGGTATTAAAATGGATTGATAAAAATGGATATATACAATATTTGGTGAAATTAGGGATTTTCTTAATTGGGAAGGTATATTGGGAGGGGGGTTCAACAAGACAATTTTAGAAGGCATTTTCTAATATTTAATGAAATTAGGGATATTCTTTACTATCCTATGAATGGTCGTGATATGTAACAAGTTCACTAAGTGAAGCCCCAGTGGGACACTATGAACGATAATGCAAAAAGAAGCAAGCAGATTAGAATAATGATAGAGCCCATGTTTCAAAAGAAGAAGATGATTAATCAAAGGTTATGTTCCTCTCTTATCAAGCTACCAAAGAACACTGCAGTTGAGATTTATGGCTACCAGATAGTTGTTGTAGCAATCACATGATAGGTAACAATTCACTATTCTCTAGTTTGGATTCTTCTGTTGTCATGAATATCAAGCTAGGAGATTACTTTCTGGTTCCATCAAAAGGCAAAGGCAATGTTCCTGTATTTACAAAACAAAATGAAAAAAAGTTTATTCATGAGGATTTCTATGTACCACATCTGAATTTCAATCTAATCAGTATAGGTCAATTACTTTAGAACAAGTATGATCTTCAATTTTATGATACATATTGTTCCATTTATGATTAAACCCCAATAGGAGACTCATATCTAAAGTTGAAATGAACAAGAATAGGATATTCCCACTCAGTCTCAAGATTGCCAACCTTCCATAATAAGTAGCCCATACTTTTTTGAGTCCAGATGAGACCTAGTTATGGCACTATAGATTCGGTAATCTTCCCTTCAAGAGTCTCAATCTCGTGCACAAACAGTCCAAGGTAAAGGGGTTACCAGTTATACATGAACAATACAGCTCCTGTGAGGATTGTATCATTGGGAAACATCAAAGGGAGAACTTCCCCACATTCACATCTCGAGCCAAAAAACATCCTGAAATAGTTCATACAAAAATATGTGGACCCATGGAAACCCAATCCATAGGAGTTAGTTTTTATTTTCTGACATTTATTGATGATTTTAGTAGGAAAATATGGGTTTATTTCCTCAAGAACAAATCAGATACCTTCTCTAGGTTCAACGATTTCAAGGCCTTGACTAAGAAGCAGTCTAACAAGTTCATTAAAGCGATCAAGACAGATGGTGGAGTTGAATAATATTCACATGAGTTTATATATTTCTACAAGCAACATGGCATCCAGATATAGTTTACCATTAGATACAATCCACAACAGAAAGGAGTTGTTGAATTAAAGAACTAGACCATCATGAACATGGGGCATAGCATGTTGTCACATAAGAATCTATTAGAAGAGTATTGGGATGAAGCCGTTGCATGTGTAGTCTACTTACCCAATTAATCACCCATGGTAAGTTTCCATGACAAGATTCCTGAAGAAGCATGGAGTGGCACTAAGACTATTGTTGCACATATAAGATTTTTTGGTTCTATTGCATTTTCTCATGTACCTAATGAGATTAGAAGAAATATGTATGAGAATAATGAGTAGTGCATTTTCACTGGTTATAGTGAACAACACAAGGATTACAAGTTCTATAATCCTATCACCAAAAATATTGTGGTGAGTAGAGATGTGAAGTTCCTTGAATACAAATGTTGGAGTGATCCTTCAGACATACAACAATAAAAAAGTTCATATTTATTAGATCTACCTATCAGACTTCCAAGATTGGAAGTACATAAACCAGAATAAACACCAGCATACAATCCATCTCAAAACCAGAAAACCATAAGTTTGAGGGAGTTACATGAACAAACTACTGTCATTGATGAGAAACTTCAGTGTTATTTGTTTTCCTGTCAGTGCACAACTTTTGATGAATCAATAAAGGATGCACAATGTTTACAAGAAATGAATGAAGAGATTGATGCTATTGAGAAGAATCAGACTTGGGATCTCGTCGATAACCCTACATAAAGAACCAATATTAGAGTCAAATGGGTCTATAAGACCAAACTGAATGAAAATGGAGATCTTGAAAAGTACAAAGAAATTTTGGTTGCCAAAGGATATGCACATCAATATGGTGTATATTATGATGAAAATTTTTCTCCTGTAGCAAGGATGGATACCATCAAAGTTGTACTTGCCATTGCAGCACAAAATGAGTGGCTTGTTCATCAAAAGGAAGTAAAATATTTCTTTCTCGAAGGTATTCTTGAAGAAAAAGTCTATGTAGACCAACCACCTAGATATACTGTCAAAGATCATGAACACGAAGTGTTTAAGCTAACCAAAGTCCTTGTATGGTCTAAAAGAAGCTCCATGAGCTTGGTACATTAGGATTGACTCCAATCTCATCAACAATGGGTTCAACATAAGCAACAATTATCCCACTTTATAAGTAAAAACAGATCATCGTGGTAAAATGTTGATTGTATGTCTTTATGTTGGTGAAATGATTTATATCAGTGATTTGATGCTTGATGAATTCAAGAAACTCATGTGTTGTGAGTATTTAAATGATATTATTATTTATAAATAAACATATTATTAGTTACTCATGAAAGGGCATAACCCTTCACTATGCATGCTCAAGCCTTATAAAGGCGAGCCTCATTCTAATATTTTACCGTCATCTATCTATTAAATTGAGCACATAGATCTATGGACAAACACACAACTCACATGATGGATCACACAATTTACTCAGTTATTGAAGAATGAAACAGTGCAAAAATGGCTTGCAGCTGTGAATGCTTTTCATTAATCAAAGAGTAATTAGATATATAATTACAATGAAGTACAATGACTTTAATAGCCACAAGCAATTCGAATCCACATGAGGAAGTTCGAATTGATTAGACTCTACTTGACTGTAGGTAACCAAGACCTTGTCTAAATCACTATCGGAGGACTCAGTGGTTAATTGACCTTGTCTAAACCATAACCGGAGTTCATCGGAGATCTAAAACACAACTAAAGTTTTACATTCAGTGTTGACTAAGGTTAATTGACAGTGGTAGGTGAGAAATGTGCCCCACATGTGTTCAGTCAAGTAAACCTAGTGCTAACTGAATGTAGAGGAGTAGAACTAAATGTAACTGAATGCTAACTTATCTTGACTAGTCATTAACTGAAGTGAACTGACCTTGATTGGTTTCTGCACTCCCAGTGGCTTCCTAAATTGTAGGGATTGATCTAGGAGGCTCCTAAACTTATGCAATCAAGTGCAATAAGTGGCAGTGAGCCTCAATTAGTGTTCCCCACACTTTAGTAATTGAAACATGTGCCCCAATTAGGTCAAGTGGACCCAATGGTGTTAATGACTATAAATAGACTGGATGGACTCCCGATTTAGACATGACTCCCAATTTAGACATATGACCAAATTTGGGCAAGGGAGGATTAATAATCCTAACACTTCCCCTGAATGCTAACTTGGACAAACTATGGGCCCTGGTAAATAAGACCATAGGTCACCCATTACATCAAGTAAAGTAAAGTAACTGCTCAAAAACAAGGTGCTGGGGAAAAAACCACATGGGAAAAAATCCCCCCCTCTAATTAAGCAGGTAGAATCAGGATCAATCTGGTTCTTCTGTGCACAGGTATCCTGGGGCCTGGCATGTGAACCTATCCATCATTGTTTCTGGAGGAATCTTCCTCTTTGGAAGAAGAATTATATGCTCAACTAAATCAGAAATATAAACAGCTGCCGGATGAAGATTGGACCCATGTAGAGCAACTGAAGTCAACTGAAAAGTGAGAAAAGGTTCTTGAGAATTCATAGAATGTGAGTAACACTCAATAAACTGATATGTTGCATCCATGAACAGCAAACCATGAGTGTTAATAATAGCCCCAAGTGTTAGGAGCAGGTGTCCAGGCGGATGCAGAAAATCTTCCTCTTTACTAGTTCTGTGAGGAGATGAGCATGTGATCAATGGTAGAGAAGCACTGGGACTATTGAGAGTGAATGCTTGAGCTCCATAGTCTGATATAGCTTCTGAAATATATAATTAATCACATAATAAAATATCAGCAACCTCATATGAGGAAACTAACACCAAATCCCCATCAGCAGTTTTGAAGAGAAAGTGCGGTACTTGATTTTTCACACTGGAATTGGTGAGAGCAGCTACAAGCATGACTGAAGGATTTTGGATTTTAAAATATGAACCAAATAATATCATATTAGAAATTAAATCAGATCTAAATAGGTTCAAAACATATCCAAAACTGGGAAATGGAATCAAATCCCCAGCAACAGTTTTGTAGGAGACTTGCGATACTTGTTTCTTCACATCGTTGATGAGAATAGCTACAAGTGGTACTGAAATATTATGAATTTGATATGTTAAACCAAGAAATATCATATCAGATCCAATAAGGTTAATATCAGATTCAAATAAATGGTTAACCGAGACGGTGGATGCACAGCTTTCTTCTTCTTCAAAATTCTGAATTTTGGTGCATGCAATCCTGCAGGAATTTGCTGGAAAATATAGATCATGGGGATCAAATGGATCAGTATTGTAATCTGATATTTCTTCCAAAATATCCAAGGTATCACATATCAGCAACATTAGAGGGAGAAAAATCAAATTTCTCTTCACTTTTGGAAGCAATTACTAGTAAATTTTGCACAGAATTTAAAGGAAAATCATCGGTGAATGTTTGCATGGAAGTGCAGCAGAATTTTTCTTCAATATCAAAGATTTGAATGTCTTCTTATGTTTCAGCAATATGAGAATATGATATATCCGAGATCTCATGAACTTTCGGAGCATCAGGAGAAGGAGTCACTGCATGGAGACTGTCTTCAATTCGAATTGACTGTGTAGAAGCTTCTACTTCTTCTTTATCTCGAACAACTTCAGCAGAGAGAGTGGAGGCCGATATTTTTGGATCAAGGATGCTTATGGTGCTGGATGTTCTCTCCAAAGTTCTATTATGATCCTTATAAATCATTCCAAAGGTTTTGTCCAATCTTGTCCAGAGTTCCTTCGGGTCTTCAATAGATCTAATGAGGTAGCGCAAGCTAGGAGAAAGACCTATTGCTATTGTTCCAAAAGACCCATCACTTTTATTCAGCCAGTTAATCTTACTAAAACACTCTTTACCGAGCCCAATAGACACCTGACAGAGACCTTGTCTCATCAAAGATGAAATCATTTTGAAGTTGTACCTGCAAAACAAAAAAAATGATCCAGTAGGAGATCTGAGGAGGAGAAGTGCCTTGTCTGCCGAGGCTCTGATACCATATTAAATTGAGCACATAGATATTGGACAAACACACAACTCACATGATAGATCACACAATTTACTCAGTTATTGAAGAATGAAACAGTGCAAAAATGTCTTGCAGCTGTGAATGCTTTTCATTAATCAAAGAGTAATTAGATAGATAATTACAATGAAGTACAATGAATTTAATAGCCACAAGCAATTTGAATCCACATGAGGAAGTTCGAATTGATTAGACTCTACTTGACTGTAGGTAACCAAGACCTTGTCTAAATCACTATCGGAGGACTCAGTGGTTAACTGACCTTGTCTAAACCATAACCGGAGTTCATCGGAGCTCTAAAACACAACTAAAGTGTTACATTCAGTGTTGACTAAGGTTAACTGACAGTGCTAGGTGAGAAATGCACCCCACATGTGTTCAGTCAAGTAAACCTAGCGCTAACTAAATGTAGAGGACTAGAACTAAATGTAACTGACTCCTAACATAGCTTGACTAGTCATTAACTGAAGTGAACTGACCTTGATTGGTTTCGGCACTCCCAGTGGCTTCCTAAATTGTAGGGATTGATCTAGGAGGCTCCTAAAATTATGCAATCAAGTGCAATAAGTGGCAGTGAGCCTCAATTAGTGTTCCCCACACTTTAGTAACTGAAACATGTGCCCCAATTAGGTCAAGTGGACCCAATGGTGTTAATGACTATAAATAGACTGGATGGACTCCCGATTTAGACATGACTCCCAATTTAGACATATGACAAAATTTGGACAAGGGAGGATTAATAATCCTAACACTATCAATATATTATTATTTCATTATCAATCATGGAATTTAGACTCGTTTCTTAACTGTCCAATTGGATACGGTTGTTCCATTTGGTATCAGAATGGATTCGCTCCTCCATCACTGAGCTCGTATTTGGATCATCCACTTACCTTCACCCATCACTTACACTTCATTATTCATTTATCTCACACATCCTCCCTTCCACTGCCTACCGATCCACACAACTTCCCTACCACTTGCGTCCATGCCACTCCACGCGCCTATGTAGTCACCTCCACCTCCTCCCATGTTGTCTTTCTGTTGCCATACTCCTCTTACCACCTATGCCTGCTCTTCCCTCTTCTACCCTATCGTACCTCACTCCAATCACTCCCACACATTCTGACTGCACATTTTGACACACTCATTTCCACTCCATTTCTACATCATCCTCACATTCACGCGCATTCCTCCTTTCTAATCCTGCACTACACCCACCCTATGCATCTTCTCCTATGCCATCCATTCACTTTATTTCTCCCTGCACTTCCATATTCCTCCCACATCACGCCCTTACTTGCACGCCAATTTCCTTGCGGTCCTTCCTGCATTCTCCTCCACAACCACGCTACTCCCCTCCTCGCGTTCCTGCAGCTCGCCCTCGCAACTCCCTCCTCCTACTCGCGACGTCCCTGCCACTCCCGTCAACTCCCACCTCCATGCTGATTCTTCCTTCCCCATATCACACTCCACCCTCCTTTGCTACACAGTACCATCCTCTATCCCCTGCGTCCTCTCTCCAATGCCTTCATCCCACTGGTTCCTGCTCACTCATGTCATTGCATGCCTTATCCATGTAAAACCTAATATTACACCATAACAAATTTTTATAAAAAATAAATATTATATATAATAATATTATAATATTTATTTTATTAAAATTTAATTACCCAACTTTATAAAAAATAAATAAATAAATAAAATAAAATAAAATATATAATATAATAATTGTTTATTATATATTTTTATTTATTTATTTTTCCCCTTCGCCCCATAAGAGAAAATAGCATCCAAATACACACCTCCACATAGAAGGACCAATACCATGGCTGAATTAAAAGGCCAAATTGAGAAATTAGAGAAGGACATCAAGGCCCTCATCGCCAACCAAAAAAGCTTGAAAGAAGAGATAAAAAAGACCAATACAATGCTTAAGAAAGAAATCAAAGACGAAATGTTTATGGTATTAGAAAGAAGGATGGATGAAAAATTGGACATAATGAATGAGAAACAAAAATACTTGGATGACAAAATGAGTACCATGACTCAAAACATAAACACCATAACACATAACTTGAGCACCATGACATAAAACCATAACACATTAATGGAGGTGTTTCAAAAACTAATGCCTAGTACAGACCATGTCAGTAGTCCAGACATGTTAGATGCCTCATTTCATGTTTCCACACAAGAAACACTCACCAAGAAACAAGAAGATTTGTAAAAAGAAATAAATATTAACAAGGCGATGCTTAAACAAGAGATAGAAGCAAAAGTACTACCAGATTTGGAGGCACAATTCAACAACAAAATAGACGCTATCAATAAGATAGTAGAGAATGAAAAGGATAAAAAACATCGCCAACAACAAAGCAGTTCAAATATGCCACTTGCATCATCCAATAGCTCTGAGCCACCATCAAATCGTAAAGTAAAAGGAAATCAATATCTTCCTTACATAGTGTACCCACCTAAGGAAAAAATATAGTTGTCGAAATACAATGGAAGTAAAGACTAATGTGTTTCTCGGTTAAACAAAGCGGAGTAATACTTCAAAATTTACAATATTTAATCTGACGAGGAGAAGGTGAAATATGTGTCAATGCATATGGAAGGGTATGCCTATAATTGGTACTTATGGTGAAAGAGAGACAATTTGGCATACACCTGGAACTTGTTCAAAAATGATTTTTTTAATAGGTTTCAAGGAATCAGAGAAGATGACTTTTTTAGTAAACTTACCAAATTACAATAGGTTGGAAGTGTTGAGGAATTCACACATTAGTGGGAATCCCTATAGACACGAGTATTTGGGTTGTATGACAAAAAAAGACTAAAAACCTATTTAGGAGGTATTAAGCCATACCTCCAAAAAGAATTAAAGATGCATGACATACCTAACGTAAAAGTGGAAAGACAAAGAAAAATCTATTGGACGCAAATTTAAAGGATTAAAAACAAGAGGTGATAACCATTATCGAAGAGAGAAAGAGACATAATGTATGTATTGTGAAAATAATTGGTCACTCGATCATCAATGCCACAAACCTCAATCATATGCCTATGAAATTGGAAACAGGTCAAAAATATCTAAAAGTTACTCTAATAATAAAAAAAGAAGAAAAACACATGTCGTTTATGCAGTAATGATGGGACCCCAGGCCATAAATGTAGGAACAGTCAGACAATACAGTGAAAAATCATCAATGGAAAGGAAGAGCAAGTCTCTGCAAAAGAAGTCTCTTCTGATTCTAATACTGACATAGAATCAGAATGAAGGACGGCATTAGAAAAATCAATCTTTGAGGACAAAGCTTTCCCAAGGGGAAGGCAATGTTGTGAATATTTAAATGATATTATTATTTATAAATAAATAGATTATTAGTTACTAGTGAAAGGGTGTAACCCTTCACTATGCATGCTCAAGCCTTATAAAGGAGAGCCTCATTGTAATATTTTACTATAATCTATCAATACATTATTATTTCATTATCAATCATGGAAGTTAGACTCGTTTCTTAACTCTCCAGCCGGATACGGTTGTTCCATCATGAAAAAGGAATTTGAGATAGTTGATCTAGCTATGATGAAGTACTTCCTTGGTTTAGAATTTACTCAAACTGATCCAGGTATTTTTCTTTGTCAGCATAAGTATGCTACTGATATTTTATAGAGATTCAGAATGGTTTAATGTAACCCCCATTTCTCTATGCACCAAGTTAACAAAGAATGATGATGGCCCAATAGTAAATTATACATTCTATAAAAGAATGGTAGGAAGTTTAATGTATTTAATTGCAACTAGACCTAATTTGATGTATGTTGTCAGTCGTATTTCCATATTTTTGGAGTCTCCCAAAGACTCTCACTGGAAAGTTGGAAAAATAATTCTAAGATATGTTGCAGGCACACTTGGATATGGCCTTTGGTACACTCATTCACCATACAATGCTCTCATAGGGTACAGTGACAGTGAATTTGTAGGTAGTATTGATGATAGGAAAATAACATATAGTTATGCTTTCCATTTAGGTACAAATCTGATCTCTTGGGCATCTCATAAATAACCCATTGTCAACATGTCATCTTTAGATCCGAGTATGTAGCATCCACCACAACAACATTTCATGCAGTTTAGCTAAGCATAATTTTAAAGGATACGGGACACACATAAAAGGATCTAACACCTATTTTTTGTAGCAATAGTTCTACAATAACATTGTTCAAATGATCTGAAAATGTCAGGATATTTATAACCATTATTAACATGTGAAAAGGTGTATGCTTAAACTCCTTAAAATGGATTTAAATGGAAAAATTAGAGATCACAAATGAAACACATAAACACATAAAAGAGATATGAAAACCAAATAATTAAATACAATAACTGATAATGGACTTCACCCCTCGTGGGATACGTCTCCGAGCCACTTCCAATGAGAAGGTCGATCTTATTAAGTCTTAAAATGTTTATGTACATTAGTTCTTGGAAAAAAATCTTTTTTTTGTTAGCCAAACTAAGAAATAGACTGCACCACTGCATTCGTCTTGATTCTAAGAAAAATGAGTATAAAGTCGGCTAGGTTTTGTTGAAAACTCCTTTGGAATGCAAAACGAGACATGCCTCTTCTACGCCTGTATGGATCCATACAATGTATACCTTCCTGTAATTAATTTTCCTCTGGATATTTGGATAGGATGGTCACGCTCTTCAGACTAATTTTCATGGCTAAAAATGGTGCATTTTTCTAATTTTTTTGGGCCTGAAAATGCTAACTGCGTGCCCCATTTTTTCCCTAAATCTGGATTTTAATTTAAAAGGATTATATGCCACATCCCACCAAATTTGGTGGCCTTGGTGCAGTTGTTAAGACACTTGCAAATGTTGAATTTTTAATGGTTATATCATATCTTAAAACATTTAGCATCATAACAACATAACCATAAGCCAAAATATCACTGAAATATAGACAAGCACAACCACACAAAAAGAACACAAAGATTTATCCTGGGAAAACCCTAATGGGAAAAACCCAACAAACTTGCTTCCTCAATATAGATGCCCCAAAAAGATAAAAGGTAAAACCCAAAATACTAATCCTGCTTCTTCTCTCTCTCTCTCTCTCTCTCTCTCTCTCTCTCTCTCTCTTGCTCGCTTGCTCATGCGCTACACAAGTGCGTGTGTGTGTCTCAAATGAGAATCACCTCACCTCTATTTATATTATTTTGTTCACTTAATAATTAATTCAGTTATGTAGGATCGATTAATCCTAATTTAATATTGTAGGCTCGAGTAACCACAACTGGGGTACTAATGACCCAACTTACAATGGAGGGGACTTCCTCATGACTCTTATTAGTTCTCTCGATTAGAAACATCGGGGTATAAATAAATACATGTGATTCTCCCAGTAGGAACATCGGGGACCAAAAAAAATACATATAGAATATTATTCAAAGTTACAATTTTTCAAGACTCCCCCTTAACGAGAAGGGTATTCTACAACAACATTAACAACAACAACAGTAGGAGAGAGAGGACATCATCAACATAATCAAGGTGACACATCTATAAATCATTAGAATCTTTTCAACGTCATATAGTCTTCATCTTCAATCTTCAACATCATCAACACTTTGACTGCTCGATCGAAAACATCATCATCAGTACTTTGACCTTTCGATCAGCAACATCATCATCAACATTTTGACCTTTCGATCAGCAACATCATATTTCGATCAGCAACATCATCTTTCGATCAACATCATCATCAGCACTTTGACCTTTGGATCAACAACATCATCTTTCGATTAGTAACATCATCATTCGATAAGCAACATCATCTTTCGATCAACATCATCATCAACACTTTGACCTTTCTATCAACAACATCATCCTCATCATACTCTAAACTTTCTATCAGCATCATCATCATCATCACACTCTTATATTTCGATCAAGAACATCATCATCATCACATTCTGATATTTCGATCAGCAGCATCATCATCATCACACTTTGATCTTTCGATCAGGAACATCATCATCATCACATTCTGATCTTTCAATCAGGAACATCATCATCATCAGCAACAACTTGCAATACACCATATGAAGAAAAAAGTTTTTGGATCTCTTTTGTACTTAAAGTACAGGGATGATGCAATCCCACCACATTATCGACAACCGAAGTCACCAGATTCAATTACAGGATAATCACTCCCTATCACTTTAGGACTAAGTCCAAAGATGATGCAATCCTACCACATTCTTGAGTACTGAAGTCGCTAGATCCATTCTAAACAAAAGTTCATAGATGATACAATCCCACCACATTGTCGAGGACCGTAGTCACCGGATCCATTCTGAACAAAAGTTCATGGATGATACAATCCTACCACATTCTCGAGTACCGAAGTCACCAGATCCATTCTGAACAAAAGTTCATGGATGATACAATCCTACCACATTCTCGAGGACCGAAGTCACTGGATCCATTCTGAAAGAAAGTCCACAGATGATACAATCCTACCACATTCTCGAGTACCAAATTCATCGGATCCATTCTGAACAAAATTTCACAGATGATACAATCCTACCAAATTCTCAAGGACCGAAGTCACCAGATCCATTCTGAACAAAAGTTCAAGGATGATATACTCCTACTACATTTTCAAGGACCGAAGTCACCGGGTCACTTTAGGACAAGTGTCTAGGGATGATACAATCCCACTTCATTCTCGAGGACCTAGGTCACCGGGTCACTTTATGACAAGTGTCCAGGGATGATACAATCCCACTAAAACATCACTACTCCTTATTTCGAGGAAGGTCTTTCCGAACAACACCAAGCTTGTCACAAAAGTGTTCAAACTTTACCCGAGATAGAGGCTTTGTCAACACATTAGTGTTGAACCATCATCTTGTAACATAATCATCTAAACCATCATCATCTACATCTTCAGTATGTGAATACTTAAATATCATCATCTATATCTCCAGTATGTGAATACTGAAAGCATCATCATCTGTATCTTCAGTATAGAAATACTGAAAGCATCATCATTTATATCTTTAGTATAGAAATACTGAAAGAATCATCATTTGTATCTTCAGTATATAAATACTAAAAGAATCATTATATGTATCTTCAATATATAAATACTGACAGCATCATCATCTGTATCTTCAGTATGGGAATACTGAAACATCATCATCTGTATCTTATCTCGTATGTAGAAATGCCGGAATAGTATGTGCTTCGATGGAACACTTGGTTTTTTGTCATCTTTATACAACTCTGGTTATCACATAAAATCACTGTGATATCCAATAAACTTGACATCATCTTCTGAAGCCATACGGCTTCACAACTAGCAGAGCAAGTTGCTATGTATTCTGCTTCCACCATGCTCAGAGCAATACTAGACTGTTTCTTGCTAAACCATGAAATCATAGCAAACCCTAGAAAAAAGCATCCACCTGAAGTGCTTTTCTTGTCTGAGACACTTCCAGCCCAATCTGTATCTATATAGCCATACAATCTGCAATCACGATTTCCATCATAGTATAGACCAAATTCTATAGTCCCTTTCAGATATCTCATCACATGTTTTGCAGCTATTAGGTGAACACGCTAGGTTGAACTAGATAACGTGTTCACAACAAAATAAATGTTTGGTCTAGTATTTGTTAGATACATCAACGACGCAATAATATGTCTGTATTGAGTCACATCCACTAACTATGACGAATCATCAGCTAACAACTTCAGGTTGGAATTCGTGGGTGTGGACATGGCTTTACATTCCAACATATCAAATCTTTTCAAAATTTCCATTGCATAAAAAATAGATCATCTACATATAGTAATAGTATGCCAGGTTCATCTTCTATAATATTGAAGTAAAGGTTAGGTTCAGTTTTACTCTTGGTAAATCCCAAGTTCGTCAAGAAACCATCTATCCTTCCATACCAAGCTCTAGGAGCTTGCTTCAAGCCATACATGGCCTTCTTCAACTTTCATACGTGAGTCTATCTATCTTCAACTTCAAATCCTTGTGACTATTCAATGTGAAACTCTTCCTCAATCATACCATTAAGGGAGGCTTGTCTTTAAATCCATTTGGTGTATATCCCACTTCATCATGGAAGCAATTACCATGATAGTTCTAAAGGAAGTGTACCTTGATTCCTGGAGCAAGTGTCTCTTTAGAATTAATTCCCTCTTTCTGAGAGAAACCTCTAGCCAACATATTTTATCTTGCAAATACATTTGGAAGATACCTCATTCTTTCTTTCTGGTTTGAGTACTATATCCCAAACATCATTCTAATATTCTTTCATCATAGCATCTTCCATGAGTTCGTCTTATCAGGTCATCAACATATCCTAGTCTTCTGTATTCAACCTTGAAGGTTGGAACCCACTTTACTCTTGGTAAAGTCTCGATCCATCAAGAAGTTGTCCATCATGTCATACCATGTTGAACTTAGATATCTTTTGTAGTCACTCCCCCTAAAGTAGAGCATCATCTTCCCTATTCATTCTGTACAGGTGGTTCTCTGCTTGATATATACTTCTAGTGGGTCTAGTCAATAGAGTATGTCATGTCATATTCTATTCTTTTTGAGGAAAACCACTAACCTTGATTTATACACTTGGTCTGGTAGATCCATATGGAAGATACTACGGACTTCCCTTCAGGTCTCGAAACCATATCGTAGACATCATTCCCCATGATCGACTGTTACTCTTTGATCGTAACTTCTTCCATAGCCGGAAAGGTTAGCATCAATGATGTCACCCAACTGTGTTACACAACTAGAGTGTGTCTGAGGCATCTTACTTTGGTTTGGAAGTCTCTCCATTCTTTTCTTCATCTTGAGTTATCTCTTGTACCCATGGTGGTATTCATCCTTCGAGGTGGATCTACCACTCTCTGAAGCTCTTTCTTCCGTCACGGTGTCTTTGACCCTGGGGGCTTCAAATTCATGTTTATTGGAGTGAATCTTGAATTGTCATCACTTGTTCTTCGGAACAAGTCTCATCCTTCTTTTCTTGTAGGATGTTGTACAAGACCTTTCCTTTAGGTCAAATGCACCAGTTGCATGGTTAGAACCATTTCATAGAACATATGCATAATGACACATCATTCAACTGTTTATCCAATACAACATTCATCCATATCTCACAGAAACTTTCTAGATGACATCATTAATATTATGCACTAATCCAATATGTCAGAAAGGAGGTTTCATTCTAGATAAGTAGCAATGGAGAGGTGTATATCACCATGAGATACTTACCCATCACATGCATACTATCATCAATGAAAACATTCTATCATGCATAACACATAAACTAAATATAAAAAAATATCATGAAATGATAATTGAATACTTATCTTTTATTTGTTTCGTGGGTAGAATCCTTCTTGATCTTTCTGCTTCATCATCTTCTTCATTCATGACATCATCATTTCTTATCCAAATGATAAGATGGATAAGGGGTTCTTCAAGAATTGAGTTCTTCATATTCCTCATCGCTTAAGGGATCTTCTTTGAATCATGAGCGCTTGATCTTCAGTTGCTCCCATCTTCTCTTCTCTTATTATGAGTCGAGTTTCTTCTTGTGTAAGGCTTTAGTCTCATCTCCCTTTGGAACTGGAACCTCTCCACTTATGTAGGTGTCCAATTCATTTTTCTTCAAGAACCAGTAAAATCCTATTCTTCCATGCTCAAAATTTTTCAGCTTCACCAATATTGTCATCAAGCTGAGGTGCTAGGTCATTTTGAAATAAGAACCTCAAATGTAAATGACAAAAGATTAGATCTTACTGGTTTGAGATGTTCGTCCTTGTTCTGGATTTGGATGACCTAGGGTTTGTCAGAGAAACCCTAATTTTCAAAACTTGGAATCTCTCAGATATTATTGGATAGAAAGATGTGCCTCTTGAATGTGAGCTAAGCATCATATTCATTTTCCCAAAACTATGATTAGAATTGCAAAATATCTGATGCCCTAGTTTTCTTCAGTTTCTTTTGTAGAATTTCTGATATTGTTTCTGTGGTATCTCCAAAATGTTTTCTCCTATGTCTCTGAAATTTTGTACTAATGTATCCTTGCATGTCCTCTTTCCAACACCACAGGTTAGAGAAGAATTGGTTTTACCAATTGGAACGTATGCACGTTTTCCCAAGGTGGCTCATTTCAGGACTGTTCAGAAGAGTGAACGTGTACAAACTGACATGTGTCACTGTTTCATCTTCGGGGTCTAACATTAGAGGAAATTTGGGGTCTAAAATGGGCCTTATAAGAAAAAATTCCAACAATAAAATTTGTGAGTTGTAATTCAGGAATCAATAGAATTTCAATAAAATGAGCCAACCATAATGGTTGAATTGACATATTTGTCATAAAAGAAAACTACTTTTTTTGTTTGTATTTTCGAGATATCTCCCTGCGTTTTTACTCAAATTTCAAATGGGAGAGATTGTTGGATGCGGAATTTAATTCTGCATCCAATGAATATCCACACTGCATACTTTTGAAGGACCCCTCTACCCCAAAAATAAGAAATACCTAAAAAAACGTGATGATGCATCATCACATTTTTTGAGGTATTTCTTATTTTTGGGTAAGCGGGGTCCTTCAAAAGTATGCAGTGTGGATATTCATTGGATGCAGAATTAAATTCCACATACAACGAGCTCTCTTGCTCATAATTTGATTAAAACCATAGGGATATATGTCGAAAATACAAACAAAAAAAGTAGTTTTTTTCATTCTTCCTCCAAAATTAATAACTATTATTTTATTATTTTAACTATTATTTCATTATTTTCCTTAGGAGGCCCATTTTTTACCTCAAATTTCCTCTAATGAATTATTACCACAGAAATTAAAGTCCATGTCCTTTCTGGAACAACTTGATAAATTTCATTTGGACCTTAGTATCGTGAGATATAACAATTCTTCCTAGGTGTCCTATTTAGGGATGAATCCTGGGAGAGGATGGAACCCTAACTTGGAGGAATCATATCTCCTAGCATATAGAAAATATACCAAAACTATTAGTTTCAGTATTTTAGGGTTTTTCAGGCCTAGGATCAAACTAGGGTTTGACTTTCCTGGAGTTTCGCCCAACCAAAAATATCGACCCAAGTCTCTAAAATTCAATTTTGATGAGGAGAGTAATCCTATTTCAAGCTCACTCAAAAATTCCTCTTCTGTAAAAAGCCCTAATTTCCCACAACAAAAACTGAAAATGCCCGGAATCAAATTCTACTTCAACAAAAAGATGCGCCCTTCAATGGAGAGTCAGCATAGCCTTCTTTTGCTGATGGATTGTGGAGAGAGACCAAAAAAGTAAGAATCCCTAGATTCTGTAGCTGCACAGTGTCTTCTTTCAGAGAGGCTCTGATACCATGTTGAATTTGTAATAGTTATATCAGATCTTAAAACATTTAGCATCATAACAGCATAACCATAAGACAAAATATCACTGAAAGATAGACAAGCACGACCACACAAAAAGAACACAAAGATTTATCCAGGGAAAACCCAGCAAAAGCTTCCTCAATATAGATGCCCCAAAAAGATAAAAGGTAAAACCCAAAAGACTGATCCTCCTTCTTCTCCAACTCTCTCTCTCTCTCTCTCTCTCTCTCTCTCTCTCTCTCTCTCTCTCATGCGATACACAACTGAGTGTGTGTGTCTCAAATGAGAATCACCTCACCTCTATTTATATTCTTTTGTTCACTTAATAATTAATTCATTTATGTAGGCTCAAGTAATCCTAATTTAATCTTGTCGGCTCGAGTAACCACAACTGGGGTACTAATGACCCGACTTACAGTGAAGGGGACTTCTCCATGACTCTTATTAGTTCTCCCGATTAGAAACATTGGGGTATGAATAAATACAAGTGATTCTCCTAGTAAGAACATCGAGGACCACAAAAAACACATATAGAATATTCTTCGAAGTTACAATATTTCAATAGGAAAAGGGGGATGAGGTCACGGTTTCAAACCTGTGGACCTCTCCCCATATCATGGTTTTGTTACATATTATATGTTATATGGTTCATGGCACACAGTTGTGCGTTGGCATTGGTTTCGGTTTTGTTGATTCAATTGGATATATTAGTTGTAATAATATAGTTTAAAACATACCTGTTGTACAGGACATTACACCCTTGTAACCTAGGGTTTGGGGTTACCAACTTACTATTAGACTTGCAGAAAATAATCTTTTACAGAGAATGAAATGAGAATAGGAAGAAATCTTGGCTTACCCAGTTTATGACGGTTGATCCAAGCTTATTCTTCTCTCGCTCTAATATTCACCAAATCTTATAGGGATTCTTGTATTCCCCTGCAAGGAGCCAATTCTTCAAGTAACATCTCATACATATACATCATAGGTTAAATGAAAATCATATTAATGATATAATTGAACATATTCATTAAACCAATATACATGAGATAAACAAAATACAAGATTGGAAACATAATTCTCTTTATTAATAAATGGTGAATAGGTAAGAATATAACCCATCTTTTGACATAAGGACTCCTCTGCAATCAAGGAATCTGAGTTATACTGCTCCAAGACTCTGAAGGTATACCACCAGCATAAATTTGCTCTTCCAAAATTGATTAATTATCCCCATCACAAGGCCTCTATTCATACTTTGGTAAATATAGAGGATTCGAAGGTTAGGATTGTTGATACAACTGGGATAGTTATGGGTTAAGGCCCAACTACTCTCATCTAATCATGATTTATATTTTTGAAGGTCGAATCAAGGTATACATGAGTATTAATATAAGCAAGGCGCGCATGACACACAAGTTTCTCAAAGGGAACTTGTGTATGCAAGGTAAATGTAGGTTGCAATGCACATACTCGTGTATGACACGCGAGTTGCAATGAAAATAGTCGCGTATGCAACTCAAAACTTAGAATAAAAATATATAAGGTTGGTATGAGGATAATGCATCAAAGGTCATGCAATCAATAGTGTTTTGGCCACTTCAATCCTAAATGTCCTTTTGTGTACAGACATGATGAATGTCAACACTCGGACAAAGAAGTGCCATTTTGGCTGATAACAGTTGCCCCCTAATGTGTGTGGTCAGAGGGAAGTGATGTCCAAAATAAATTCTAATCTTTATCTTGGAGAACTCAGAAGTCCAAGGAAGCAGAGGAAGTACCTGAAACAAATACATATCAATGCCATATACAAAATCATATATGAGGATGCCATGTTCAATATACTGGAACACTATCTCCTTTACAATATTTGATTACATCATAGGATACGGCTGCAAGACCACGCATAGTGCAAAGGTGGATCGAAGCAACAATATACAATGATGAGTCTTCAAAATCTAGAAACTATGTAGGTGAACACAACACAATCTTGCGCAACTTAGGTTATATATGTGAGCCTAAGGTCTTCATCAAAATCCAAAGGAACCAATACAATCCAGGCCATGAGAATAGATGTGTTGAAGTCAAACATGGAAAGGATTCAACCGATTGTTAGGCAATAGGTGAAACTGACAACTGAAGCAAAGGAGTTCACCAAAGATGATAGGGAATCCTAAGGTACCATTGTAAAAAAACATAGGTCTTCATCTTCAAGAAGTGCTGATGAGAAACCATGCTATGATGAGGAAGGCAATAGATCCTCCAACGGATCACAAGAGTGACTGGGAACTGGATAAGGGAAGGTAGACGCAAGTGATATTTAGATAGGATAATGATGGAATCAGGATAATCATTAGATTTAGGGATAAATCCTTGAACAGTGAGCATAGCACAGAGATGATGCAAGGCAGCTTTTAACTTTGCAGATAGGAAAACTAGACTTATCTGTCATGTAGGAGACATGATCAGATTCCCCATGTAAAAAGGACAAGTGTAGGAGTAAGAAAATCGAAGTGATAGTTGAACTGAAAGTGGACACTAAGACATGAGTATCAAAAAGTTTAGAGAGTTCTATGTTCAAGGAGGACATGCTGCCACCATCTGTAACCCAAAAAATAATACTTCTTCCTTATATTTCCTGTTAAATTTTAACGAGTCCAGGAAAGTCAACTCAGGTCTCTCTTCATTTTTTACAAGATTGAAGAGGGGAGAGAATAATTCTTGATAATGTCACTGATTCGTGGATTTTACGAGCCCAAACTAGTACATGCTCATTGGTATTTTCATGTTTAGAGAGTCTAAAAACTCCAAAGAAGACTCTATAGGGGTCCTTTTTCATCCAATTTAGTCTCATAAGGCCGGAAAAGTATAAAACATACCAAAGAAGAACTCTCTTATATTTCGAAGAATAAAAGGCGCACCTTTTTTTCGTACTTAGTCACGGAGGTCCGAAAAAGGTTAAATTACCACCTACCCAATGCTCCTTCAAGAGTAGCTTATAGCTTGATTTTTACGAGTGTGAAGGAAATCAAGATCACTTGAAAATATCCATTTGATTACGAGGAATGGGGCTTACAACAATAAACTCGATGCTTTGTTCTTTAGTGTTTAACGAGCATGACAAAGGCATAAAGTACACTTAAAATATTTTTCATGTTTAGGTCCAGAGCATGAAAAAGAGAAAACTAAGCTCATACCGGGCGTTCCTTTTCCGTAAGTTTAGTCCCTCAGGTCCAGAAAAGTAATAAACATATTCCTGAGAATACTCTTCTCAATTCCATAGAAAAGAGAGCAATCATTTCTCGTACTATTCCACATGGTCCGAGAAAGTGATAACCTACCACCAATGTGGATGCCCATTCACATATTCTTAACAAGCTTGAATGGACAATTTTACTCGGCAGTCAAGTCTATTTTGAGGAGTTATACTTGGGCCTAAAGAAAATCCACAAGGGCAGGGAGACTGATAAAGGGGGTAGCTTGCAAAAAGAGACCAAAATGAGGCTCAATTTGGTGTGAAAAATAGCTAAGAAGGCTCCCCTAAACCTATGACAAATGCAGCATGAGTACCAAAAGACAATCAATGTGTTCTAAACTAGGGTACTCATGGAAGGAAAGCCCTATCCACGGAAGAACAATGGTATAGACAAGGTAATAATGGTTAAACACCATAGTCCGTGGTCAAAGTAGTGATTTTAAGGTTAAAGCAGATTAGGTATAGATGCAAAAATGCATATAAATGACCAAAATCCTATCCTATATGAGTGAATAATTACTTTAAGTAACCTTGGACTTGTTGCATTAGGAAAACATGACATGGTACTAGTTTGATTTTGATAGAAATTAAAAACTATAGGTTAAAAAACCCACATTTTGAAATTATTTCTATAAATAGTCCAAAAATAGAATTCAAAAAACACCATTTCATACTTTTACCCAATATAGATAATTTTTACCTCTGACTTCAATCACTCGGTGTGGACAAACCAGTGGATGATTTTCAAATCCACAAGTGCCAGGTAATTCGTCTCTTCATTCTCTTCCATTTCATCCATTTACATTTTGAATTTTGTGCAAAATTTGATGTTTTAATCCTATTTTAAGGAGTTCGCATTGTATACGTGGGTAGGCGACTTACACGCGTTTTATACATGACTTGCTCAAAGGAAACCTGCGTATGATACATGACCTGTCTAAAATACAGTCATGTATACTACGCGACATAGGACAAGTGCAAATATGGCCAAAATCAAAGTTTTTGATGAGTTTTAATGTTTTATTGTGGCTTTATGGGCAGGCTAAAACATGGTGTTGGAGTGGAGGTAGAGGGAACATGAAAATATGCACCAATATGCATTTCTAAGTGCCCCCACGGTGTAAGCATTGTGGAAAAGTGGGTTGTTAAAGTTGTTTTGCACCTCACCAATGCGATCCAATGTCTATTTACTGGAGTTTTTAATTGGCTACTGGGATCATGACCTAGTTACCTTTGAACTATAAGGTGAGATTCTGGAAATTTCCTTGGAAGACATATATTTCATTATGGATTTTTCATGACTGGGAACACCTATCAAAATCGAGGGTACCGATAGGGGTGATGACCTTCTAAGTGTTCAGGACTACATCAACACTTACTACACTCCCATCAGTCAGAGAAGGGGAACTTGCATCCCTATTGCACATATTAGTAACTTCCCATTGCAGGTGCTAGTAAGCATAATAGTGAGGGTTGTAGGATCGTCATCACTCCATGTTTCTACTCGAAACCAGATGATAATAATTGTAGAGTGCCTACAGGGATTTGTGTTTGACTGGTGCTCAGGAGTACTCCTGATAATGAAGAAACAACTCTCTGACTGCAAGAGAGGCCGACGAAAGAACTTTGGATATTCTAGTGTACTGGTGTCTTTCTTATTTGAGAGAGTTCCCGCCATGAGCCCTGCAGTACCTCTTCCAGCATTCTCTCCCCGTCAGCCTAGCCTGAGCAGGTGGGAAGAAATTTTCCTTTGCCAGGGTGGCGATGGCTCAGTTCATAGTGTCTATGACAATGAGTTCTAATTATGGTGGGGACGACAGCTTCCAGCACTAGAGTAGTTTCCATATGCTAGGATAGATTTTTGAGGTGACAATGAAATTGTCCTCCCTCTAGGAAGAGCATGGGGAGAATTAGTTATGTTGGTTTTTCAAGTTTGAAATTTTTTTATGAATTTTTTATCATAAAGATATATACATATGTATAATATTTTTTAATCCAATTTAATGTAAAAATGCAGATATTGGACCAGTCTGCCCCGATGGGCATCCTCAGATGTATGTACGACCGGTGGCAAGAGAGGATTAAAGTTTGATCAGGGTACTTGAGGGAAATCTGGCCACGAAAACCCAAAGAGTCCCAACTCTATGTATTGAGCATATCCCTACCATTATGCAGGAACTAGTTGTTGGTATTCCACCCACCTGGATTTGCCTTATGAGAAGAGTAGCCAGGGTGGTACTTGTCTACATAGATGTCGCTTAGGCTGCTGCAACTAAAGAAGCTGAGGAGGCCTGAGAATAGGATGACTAGGATGACCAGGATGGCCAGGGTGACTAGGGTGGTTAGGATGACCAAGGTGGTCAAGATTAGACCTAGGGGCATTTTATGGATTAGGATCCAATTTTTGTATATTTTTTTATATGTTTACAGTTATGACTGTATCTGAGGATCAAGAACTCAATCTATCTATATGGACAGATATTCACACACACACACACACACACACACACACACACACACACACACACATATTGTCGGTTTATTTACATGTGTTTTACAATGTATCTATTAATGAATTTGGTTTTTTGGAATATGATTAAATGTGATAAAATCAAAATTTCTTTCCAATAACCTAAATTGCAAAAAATGATGTAATAAAATAGGGTTTCATACTTGATAAGCTCAATTGAGCTCAGAAACCACCAGTTGAGAGTCAAGTCTAACTTCCAATTGGGTGATGTCATGTGACAAAGCATCCCATAAAATCTCAATGACATCCCTATATTCGGTCACATTATTGGTAGTAGGACCTAGGAAAGCGCCTCCAAAGGAAACTAGCTGTCCTGAAGGTGAGTAAATAACCTATGCGACTGAAGCTAGGTTGCAAGTGTGATGACTAGTGCCATCTGCAAAACCTACGAACCACTTGGAAGACATCTGTAACAACCAACAGATGATATAATAACACAAAATGATGAGCTATTGTACATAAAGTTACATTAAAAAAAAATACAAGAAAAAGTGCTAATCGTAAGCATAGTACTTCTTCAGGTAGAGCCCATTTCTAGGTTTAGGCAACTTATTCCCTTAGCCTTAGATCACCCCCAGAGTGCTCTAGTTAGCCTCCCCAAATGTAGGAGAAGGATAAGTTAGCCTCCTTGACTGAAGGTAGGCATGGGTGAGACTGGATGATGACATTTAATGCTCCAATGATGACAATTAATGTCAATAATACTTAGGATAGTGGTTTAACTAAGCCAATTTGACCAAAAAGAGTGTGTATGGTGGTAAGTGTCTCCAACACCCCCCCTTAAGCTATACTTAGGAGGAATTAGAAAACATAAATGCATAAAAATGCTAGGGCCCCAAAAACTAAGGCCATAGGTCACCCTGTATAATGCTGAAACTGAAACAATGCTCAAAAACAAACTAAGTGAGGAAAAGAGGGAAAACCTAGTGGGAAACCTCCCCCCCTCAAGCTGAACACTGAAGGTAGCTTGAATCACCCTAATGAACTCACCCCCAACAGTGAACGGAGGTAAGTGAACTTATTTTCTAAAAATAGCTAGGTGAAGATGTCTGCAATCTGCTCATCAGTCGGGTAGTATTGCAGAATGATGGTCCTATCATGCACTAGCTCCCTGATGTAGTGCATCTGAATCTCTACATGCTTGGTCCTCTTCTTGGTAACTAGATCTGTAGAAATATTAATAGCACTTTGATTGTCATAAAAGAGGACAATGTACAAAGTACTACCAAGATCAAACTCTAAAATAATGCCTTGCAACCAAACTGGTTGGATGCAAGCATTCACCGCTCCTTGATACTCGGCCTCTGCTGAAGATAGTTCTATGGAAGCCTGCTTTTTTCTTGACCAAAAAATGGGGCCACCACCAAACATGAATACATATCTGGAAGTATAATTCCTATCAATAGAATCACCCACCCAATTGGAATCTGTGTATCCAACTAGCTCTAGCTCGGAGTCTGCAGCATAGTGAATGTCGTAGGTCCTAGTTCCTTGAATATACTGGAGGATCCTCTTGGATGCCTTCCAATAAAGATCATGAGGCTGCTGCATGTATATTGATATTAAATTCATGGCATAATATATATCAGGCCAAGAATGTGTCAAGTACAACAAGCTACCAATTAGTTGTCGATAGATAGTGCAGTCTATGGGAGGTGTGATTTTTCCTTCTTCAAGGTTGATCCCTGAAAGGAAAGGGAATGGTGCAGGCATACAATCAGCCATGTTAAACTTGACTAATAGGTATGAAATTTATTTGGATTTATTCACCATAATCCCATCATAATTTTGCTCAATTTTGAGCCCCAAAAAATTGTTTTAGAAGCCCCAAATCACTCATTTCAAAGGCATTGTGGAGAGCAGTTTTGATGGCTCAAATGGAGGAAACTGTGCTACCTGTGATCAGTAATTCATAAACATATAAAACAATGATAATTATATTACCATCATACTACTGTAAATACACATTTTTATTTGATCTACATCTCTGAAATTTTTGCGAGAGAAGGCATCCATCTTGGAATACCACTCTCTTGGGCCCTGTTTTAACCCATATAGTGACTTCTTTAGCTTGCAAACCAAAGATGGATCAGTGATGTAGCCATTAATATGATTCATGTATATCTCCTCATGAATATCTCCATGTATAAAGTCTGACTTAACATCCATGTGATGCACTTCCCAGTGCTTGGATGCTGAAATTGCCAAAACAAGGTGGATGGAGTCCATTTTTGCAACCGGTGCAAAGGTCTCATGGTAGTCCACTCCTTGGACCTGAGAGAAACATTTTTCCACTATAATTTCCTTATATTTGTATTTTCTTCCATCAGCAGCAACCTTGGTCCAAAATTCCCACTTGCATTGAACCAATTTCCTTCCCAGAGGAAGAGAAACTAGCTCCCAAGTAGTGTTTTTCTGAAGAGAATTCATCTCTTCATCCATGGAAACTTGCCATATCAGATCCTTTCAAGCATGATAGTAGGATTTTGGATCTGAACTAATCATCAAATAGAAATTTTTGTACAGAAAATTATCAGGACAAGAGAGTGCAATACCTGCTCTTTGGAAATCAGACCGGGTTCTCCTTGGATCATCTAGATTTCCAATGTTGTCTCCTGCGGAGGAGAGTGTCTGTCGGGCCCATGTAGGAAGATGATTTTGTAGTTCAGGTTCTGATTCAGCATTTTATGATTGCTGTAAATTGATATCATAAATCATAGGATCCAAATCAGGGTCATAACCCCCAATTTCATCATCCAAATATTCACTAGAATAGGAAGGAAATTCAGTAGTTTTCTCCTTCACTAGTTCCACCTCCTGAAGAGGCTCATCGAACTTGAAACTTCTCTCGATGATGATCTGTTTGGTATTGATATTCAGCAGCTTGAAACCTTTAGATTCATCAGGATACCCAATAAATATACATTCTATGCTTTGTGGTTGCAAATCCCTTCTTTTATCAAGCGGAATTCGGGCCCATGCAGTGGACCCAAACACCCATAGGTTCGACACATCCGGCTTGTGTCTGAAGTATGCTTCGAAAGGGGTATTCCATTTCATGGATGAGTGTGGAACCATATTTTGAATGTATGCTACAGCATGTATGGCCTTATCCCACAAATTTGCAGCAAGCTTCTTGGATTCCAACATACAGGTGGTCATCTCCTTGAGAGACCGATTCTTCCTTTCCGCTACTCCATTCTACTGGGGAGTGTAGGGAATTGAATGTTGGACCTAAATACCACTTTGGGAGAATATGTACAGAAACACATTACTGACATACTCCCCTCCATTATCAGATCTCAATATCTTGATCTTAATCCCAGAGGCATTTTCTATCAAGGTCTTCAATTCAAAAAACATTTCACATACTTCAAACTTCTTTTTGAGAAAGAAAACCCATGTATACCTTGAAAAATCATCAATAAAAGTAATAAGATACCTTGATCCATTTATGGATGTGATAGGCATCATACCGCTAATATCAGAATGTATCAGCCCCAATATGCATGTATCTTGATTTGCCTTCCCACGATCGAACTTGTGCTCAGGGTGTTTTCCAATCACACAGCCCTTGCAAATTCCCATGGTTGCCTTGATGACCGGGAGGCCTTCAACCATGGAGTTTTTCTGTAATTGCTACAAATATTTGAAATAAAGATGGCCAAACCTCTCATGCCATAGCCTACTAACCTCATTTCCATGAGTTAGTAGAGCGGTGGGCTTTGCATCTGCAACAAAGTGAGAGAACTCATAGGATTTTGCATGATGGTTTGCAAGGCCTTTAGCAATGAGTTTCCCAGATGCAATTTCTGTTATTTCAACATCATTTGGACTGAAATAAAATTTCATAGGCACTCTTATATGTGTCATCTGATAGACACTAAGGAGATTTGATGCCAGAGACGGTACATACAAAACATTTGAAAAAAATCCATTTTCAAGATCAATAGTACCTTGTCCTTCTGAAATGATGGTGGAGTCATCTCCCATATGGATGGCGATGGATTTTCTGGTCTCCAAGGATGAAAAGGAGTCTTTTTCAACCATCATGTGGTTTGAAGCCCTAGAATCAATCAACAATTCTTTGGACTTTGAAGTGCTTGCCATGAGGGTATGACCTTTTTCATGTTGTGGTTCCCGATCTTGCTGATCTCTCCTCCGAAAGCTCTCTGGAAGATTGATGTGATTTCTCCCAAGGAGAGAGGTTGCTTCATCAAGATTCTTCTTCATGCAGGCATGTTCAGAGTGGAAGCCCTTCTTGCAATAAGAACACTTGACTTTTTCCTTGCCATGATGCCATTTTCCTTTGTTCTTCCTTGAGCGGGAAGACTCATCATGCTGCTGATTTTCAACTCTAGGATTAGGAGCATCAAATTTAGTTTTTTTAGTGTTTTGCTTCTTTGCTTTACCCTTCAGATCTTTGGGCCCCGAGATATGGAGGGCTTGATCATAGGAAGATCAGATGATCCCCATCTGGACAAGCTTGTCATGTTCACTTGTTAGGGACTCAATGAAGGCATTGAGTGTAGGCATATTCCATCCAGGGGTTGTGAGATTCCCCACATGGAATGTAGAAACAAAAAATGAATAATCAACCCCAAGTTTGGAGAGTATAGTGAGGATGAGTTGATCATCCTCCTTCTCCACTTTGCATTGTTTCATGAGTAAAACAATATGCTCGAACTTTGTGAAGAAATCATTCAGAGTCTTGAAATTGGAGAATTGGAGAGACATGAGTTCATTTTTGAGCTCGTAAACCCTCAAGTCATCATGATTTCTGTATAGAGTCTCCAATTTGTCCCATATTTCTTTCAAAGTCTTCAATCCCACAAGGAGGAAGAGAATGTCTTGAGAAATAGAGAGGCACAAGAAACCGAAGGCTTCGTCCTTTTTGTTCAAGAATCTTGATTTTTCTATGGCAGATTCAGGGTCATCTTCAGTGTCCATGGTGACTCTAAAAAGTCCTCTGGAGCGCAGCTAAATCTCCATATCACCTTTCCATGAGTGGAAATTGTATTGAGTCAAGAGATCTACTGAGGAGGCCATCTGGATGTGCTGGAGCGAATGATTTACATGTAGAAACCTAAAAATCAAAACAGAAAGGGAAATGTAAGGTCGGACAGCCTGCACATTTAGGATTTCATCACACCCAGCATAGTCAATCAAGCAAGCTTGATCAACAAGTTCTTTACTTGAGGTATTAAGTGGTAAGCCTTGGCTTTTGGTGCAGTACTGGATTTTGGAGATATTGCTCAAATTTCATGCAGAAATATGTCAAAAAGCTTGTTTTTGAGAGATAGACCTTCGTCCTGCTGTAAGCTCTAATACCATATTAATCTTGTATATTGATCTAGGAACAAAGAATCAATCTCATCAAAGATTAATCAACAAATAACTCATGAAATGGTGTAATCGGTCTACAAGAATAGTAGCCGCTCTATATTCACATAAAGAATGAATGATTACAATTACAATGTCATGCTACAAGAATGAATGAAGAGACAATTCGAATTCCTTAGGAGGTCATTCAAATTGAATGAGTGAGTCTAGCTTAAATGACTGTAAGCCATGGTCCACACTCAGTTAACCACTGATCAAAACCCTAATTGACTCAACTAACCCTAACTGAAGTCGGAGTGCAATAACTGACTAAGTCTCAACTGAAAGAGATCAGACACATGTCACAGCTCACCAACCATCAAGAGGTAGCGCTACACTAACTCCAATGAACCCTGATGAGGTTAACTGAAGTTGAACTGCACATCAAAAGTTGGTGGAGGCACCCCTGTTGACTCCAGTTCATTAAATAATCATTAAATAATATATTAAATGAAAGGAGGCACCTTCACTGAGTTGTTTAACTGATTGTAACCACAAGTTAGCAATTAGGTGCATGAATATCACTCATATCACCCCCGGAGTGCTCCAGTTAGCCTCCCTGAATGTAGGAGAAGGCTAAGTTAACCATCTTGACTAAAGGTAGGCATGGGTGAGACTGGATGATGACATTTAATGCTCCACCGATGTCAATTAATGTCAATAATACTTAGGATAGTGGTTTAACTAGGCCAATTTGACCAAAAAGAGTGTGTATGGTGGTAAATGTCTCCAACAGCGATGACATGAAAAAATGAAGCAGGATGCGACCACATCTTTCTGGTGTAAATCTGACAAGAATGACAGCGCTTCATGAATTCCACACATTATTTAAAGATTGTGGGCCAGAAATAACTGGCACGTAAAACATTCTGGACCATTTCTAACCCAGATAAATTATCCCCACACTCTCTGGTATGGGCATCATTTAGGACAATCTCAGCCTCTTTGTGGGTGAGGCACTGATGCAAAACAGAGTCTACCCCTCTACGGTATAAAGTATCTTCGATGATGAGGTAGCTTTTTGTATATGAGCATAATTTGTGGCGTTCTTCCCGTGAAAAGGTTGTAGGACACTTCAGAGTATGGAGATAGACAAGTATATCTCCATACCAAGGGTCAGAGGTGGAAATCAAGAAAATGTGCTCATCTGGGAATGAGTCTTCTTCAATTGCTACATCTTCCTCAACTAGGAATTCTGCAATAAGCTCTGCAAAAACTAAGGATTTTTTCGATTTGGTAGATTGAAAATCCAAGTCAAAATCATGGAGAATAAATATCCATTTGTTGAATTTTCCTCCAACTATACATCGGGACAAGACATATTGGAAAGGATTGACATCTGCCACTACTATCGTAGTCCTCAATGAGATGTAGTGACATAACTTATGAACAACATACACACTGCTAACGCCAACTTTCCAACATGGGAGTACCTAAGTTTAGGGCCAACTAAATCACGACTAAGATAGTAGATGACATGCTCTTGGAGCTTATCATCCTCTTGGACTAGAACTACTCTATGGTTGACTCAGATGCAGCCAGATACAACATAAAATCACGAGAGTAATCTCGTGGATGCAATAAAGGTGTTGACAACAAATCTTTCTTTAATGCCTCAAACACAAGTTGTGTGGTTTCATCCCATACAAATGGGGTGTCTTGCTTCAACAGGCACATGAAACCTTTGGTGATCTTTGCATAATTCATGATAAAACGCCGAATAAAGTTAGACTTTCCTTGCAGGCTCTGAATTTTCCTGATGGAATGAGGAGGAGGAAGATTTACAATGGCCTCAACTTTCAAAGGATCCACCTGAATACCTTTGTTAGAAACAATAAACCCAAGCAGCCTACCTGAATTGACATAGAAAACACACTTGTGGGGATTCAAGCATATTTTGTAATGGCTGCATTGTTCAAAAATTAAACGCAAGTGATCTGGATTATCAATCCTCTAACAAGAATGCATCAACAAATCATCTAGGTAGGGTTCGACAATAGACTTAATGTCATGAAAGGAAAAATTCATTGCTCGTTGAAAGGTAGCCCCTACATTTTTCAATCCAAAAGGCATTTTCTTGTACGCAAATGTAACCCAAGGACAAATGAAGGGCATTTTATGTTGGTCTTCTGGCTTGATTTGAATCTGATTACACCCTGAGAAACCATTCATAAACGAAAAAACCTCACTCCCCACACAACCATCAATGATTTGATCTATGAATGGTGTGGGGTAATTATCCTTAGGACAAGCTTGGTTTAAATTGTGAAAGTCAGTACATACACGTATTGTCCCTTGATTTTTATCGATGGGAACAGGTTTGGATATCCATTCTGTCAAATCTATTGAGTAAATAAAACCAGCTTTCAACAGCTTTTCAAATTTAGCCTTAGCGGTTGCCCCTTTATGCCGATTGATAGGTCTAAGTTTTTGTCGAACTAGTTTGGCATTAGGATAGGTTCATATTTCATGTTCTACAATCGATGGATCTATTCCTGGCATATCTTCATATGACCAGAAAAACACGTTGCAGAATTACTTAAATAAGGCCATATAGATAGAAATGTCCTCCGGAGAGAAGTTTGCACCAATATATACATTTTCCACAGCATTGGGGTTCACAGAGATGTTGATAGGTATAGTAATAGAAATGATTTCCATATTCCCCTCGGCGAAGATTCCTTCCCTTGGTAAGGGATTGATTGGTATATCATCATCACCTGCCAGTCTCACATGGAACTCTTTATTTTCAATCCTGCTGAACTCTGGAAGAAAGTAGGATCTATGATGAAGATATTCACATATCTTATCCCACCCGCTCACATATTCCAAAATGGCTTTGTCTGAAGGAAAAACCATGTCTAAGCAATCATCAATATACGAAGAGTTATCTACCCAAGCAGGCAGATAGGATTCTTCCATCTCCTATGAGACTGTAGGAGGAACTGAAATGGGATCAACAGTGGTATTAATGATAGCTTGATTATGATACTTTTACTGCTAATAAGAGCACTTCAGGTTCATAATGGGAAGGAAGAATCCAAGGATCAGTTCTATTGACAATGTTGCGATAGACTTCCCTACACTAGTAGAACCTAGGTAATTAATCGGGGCTGGGATATTGAATGTGCCCATTAATGATGAATACATTCCAGCCCCTAAGCTCTCTGAAGCAAGTTTGACTTGATCAACCAATGGCATGGTGGACTCATTAGTTTCCATGCAGCCCTTCCGAGTGAAACTGAGTTGGTCTACAGTAACCAACTTCCCTTTGTGCAGAAACACTACCACTTGAAGAACAACCAATGCAATTGCACACATGGCATAAGTCTAAATTCACCCCAAAATCAAGTTATAATCCAACGACGCATAAATTACATTTACTTCAACATACATTTCCTTCCTTACAACTTTATCTCAAAAGTCAATAGGATACCATGCAGACGAAATAACCTTCCATCAAAAGCAGTAAGCAGGGTGTTTGATGGAACTAACTCTGGAGATCCAAGAGATTTCTAGCAAGACAAGGACATGACACACGTGGAAGAACCTTCATCAACAACTGACCTTCCAATGGGTTTTCCACCATGGATGACATCTATTGACAAAGCCACATGATACAACAGGAAAATTTTGACATCGGACAAATTAAACTTCGCCATAAGGCTCAACGAATCTATACTACCTAAGGCTACTAAGAGTGCATCTCGATGGGTGATACAACTCTGTAACACCTCCAATGATGACATCACACAAGGATTTTGGGATAAATATCCAACTACAGAGTAATTGGATGCAGCCCTAGCATTAGGATTGTGCAATGTTTTCTTGAAGACACATTTTGGTATCTTAGGCATAGTTTCAACAGGTTTTTCAATTGTGAGAGAGTTAGAAGTTTCACCTATAGACTTACCCTTCTTTGGAGCCTCTGTCTCATAGTTATTGTTTCTAGTCTATAGTAATGTCTGGGATCAAACCATGTTGATATAATTTTGGTCAAGGGCATTAGATGTGCCCCATGCTACATTGGAAGCTGAAGTTGCATTCTGTCATTAGGGAAAAGGAGCCTTTAGGACAGTTGGTTGTTGACTTTTGAGAAGCTTCTGAGCTTGATCCATAAGAGGGCATTGATGGGTCAGGTGATCTTCTTGGCACAACTTACAGGGAAATTTCACCTTCTGATTCTCTTTTTCCCCCCCATCATCATTATTTGTGGACGTTGGCTTGTTTTGGTTTCCATCACCTTTCTTCCCCTTTTTCTTTTTCCCACCGAGCTACTAATTTCCCTTTTGGGAGGATTGAGAAAAAATGTTTGCATTTTGGGATGAGGGGGCAACCTTCGCTACCTTCGGTGTAGACTGTTTAACGGACACCTCATGGAGTTTTTTTTCCAACGACTCTACAGTGTGAGATTTAACTGAACCAACCACGCCATCGCCATGGGGTCTAGGCTTAGGTTTCTCGACACTATGTGTTGATTGCAGTGCATCAGGGATAATTTCATATAGAATCCCAAACTAAGAGTATATCAAATATAACTGATGGGCCCTGAGGATAGCCTCTTCCTCATTAGTTACTCCCGAAGTGGATACATCCTTAGATATATACGACAATAAGGATTTAAGGAACCATTCTAACAAAAACTCGGGAGGGATAGTGGCCTTAATGAGCCTCTTCCACGTTCACCACTCTTGGATGTGATCTGAAATGTGAGTGGCTTTGTCTTGCCGAAAGGTGGACAATAAGTCTATGTCAGAGTCATACCGAAAAGGAAGTTGGAAATGGTTAAGGAACACATTAGCTAAGTCCCAAAAACTATCAAACGTAGCATAAGGAAGTTCAATGTACCACTTTGTTGCAAAACTAGTTAGAGTTATTTGGAACAATCTCAACCAAACGGTGTCATCGTTCAGCGAGTTGGAAGAGCACCACAAGTGAAAAGTGGTAATATGAGCCCCGGGGTATTCACCAACTTTGCCTTCAAATTTTGGAATATCCGAGGGTAACTTGGTAGGGACAGGTGGCCAGGTGGCATCATGTTTCACCAGGTCATTCATTAACTTGGACAAATATGGAAAGTTTAAAATTTCCAGGAAACAAATCTTGGGCCTAACTGGAGCTTGAAAAGTATGATCTTGGTAAGTATAAGGACTTTCCCCCTAGTTCCAAAATGTAAAGGCGGGGTTTCCCCTAGCTACCAGTTGCGAAGTAGTCAAACTATTTTGAAAATGACTCCACCCATAATCTAGTGGATTATTCATATGTGGTGCAGTGTATGTGGTTTGAGCCACTCCAGTTGAAACTGGAGTTTGGAAAACAGGAGCAGGTATCCCTCTGCTAAAAAGAAAGAAACGAGAGCTCATGAAATGAGTTGAAACCAGCATTCAGAAACCTTGACCATAAGAGTTAGTATTTCCAAACTGCACCCCTACATATGTAGGTGTGGGGCCTACAAATGGAGTGGATGGGGGAATGTTCCCCCCATTCTGTGTAAAACCTTGGACAAATGAAGAGGATCGAACAAGACCACTCTGAGCAGTGTATGCAAAATATGGTGAAGCAGAAGGTACACTATGAATCCCAGTGACCACCCACTAGAAGTGCCTACTACATTTATGGAAGCTGGTGGTTGAACCACCCGACTAGTTGGAGTTAAGAGAGTAGCAAGTATATTTGTTCTAGGAGTACCAACCGAGGGAGGTGGCATTCCTTCAGCTAGAATAGCTAAGATGGGGGTAGATGGAATCTCTCCTGCACTAGCCATAAGTCTGCTCACATGAACACCAATCACAGGTGAATTGAAAGGAAGAACCTAGACGATCACAAGATCGTTTAGGTTAGTAAGAGGTGAATTAAAGTTTCTTGCAAAATCATCAACCCGAAAGTCTTCTATATCTACTTTGTTTGTATCAAACTGGTTTGTCCTAAGTTCAATTTCACCTAGAACTTCACTAATTCCTACCGGTTCAAAAGAACCCTTTGTGTCTAATCTCTGCCTTTAAGGGGGCGATGGAGGCTCCACTGTAGTAAAGGGAGGAAGGTTTTGAAACCTTCTTGACCTTCTAAGAGGTTGATCCTCCATGATTTAAAATTGACCCTTCACACACCCTAAGGTCGAGTAAACACAAACAAACCAAACAGCAATCACTACAAAATTTCCTAAAGCCACAACAGACACACAGGGTATAAGATATGATTTCTAGAAGAAATCTAAGAGATAGTTACTTGGCATCCCTGTAGATGTTCTTAGGCACAAACGGAGGAATCACCCACTGCCCTCCCACACCTTCTACCGGGGTTACCTTCCAAGCCCATCCAAGGTTAACTAGAAATAGCCTTCTAGTGTACCTATGTATGAACCCTAGATGTCAAAGAGACTAAAGGCTACCCCAACTATATTGATAGTCTAGGGGGATAGTCACAAGCCTGGTTCATATGCATGGGTAGGGTAGCAAATCCTGAAACCCTGTCAACACTGGCATCGAACGGGGCCAAGGGGTGCTATTGACAGAAGTCCCTAGATGTGCAAAAACCTTGGTCTATGCTTTGAGAAGGAATTGGAGGGTTATCTCCTCATTCCAAGCCTCCACGCAGCCTTGTTCTTAAATCTTGTTTGATAGGATATTCCCAGATACAATCAACATAGAAGATGGTTTACCTATTGATTGGCCAACTAAGTCTGAATTAAACACTTGTGGAGAGTTAAAACTCCCTGTTCCACAAGTATATCCTAATCTAGTTGGTGTATGAGCCTATAAAATAAAAATTACTAATAATTTTTAAATTATATCATTCATTTTAAAAGGTTCTTTTTAGTCAGAAGGTAAATGGTGTGAAAGATTGTGGTGTTATAGACTCGATAAGAAAAAGCAAAATGATGCATAAAGCAAATTCCAAAGTAAATTGCAACTACTTAAACCAAATTTATTTTCTTTTTGCAAATATAAGCTAATGAAATTGAAACTAAGTGCGAGAAAACCAAGACTTCTTTTTATAATTTTTGAAATTTTATTTGAAAAATATTGAAAAGAAAACAACTAAATGCAAAAGTATAAAACGTTTTTTCTTCACTTTTTCAAATTCTTCAAAAAATATAATGCACCTAAATGTGAATTTTGAGCAAGTTTGAATAACCAAAGCATATAATAAACGAAATGAAGTATAAAGGATGCAAAATAACCTACTTCAACAAAATAGGAAGAAGACTCGAAAAAAACGTGACTTGGAGAGATTAAAAAAAGAACAAGTGATAAACTGACACCACAAAATGTAGTAAAGAGTATAACGTATCTAAATCCCTGAGCACTAACCTAGACACAAAACACTGAACTTATAAACCAAGTAGGAGGACCAACTTCATATCACAAAATGAAGGAAATTCAAACAAAAAGACTCAAAGGCTTGAAAACGAGAAACCAGTGTCATGCACAAGACATTAGAATCACAGAGTCATGCCAGTAACAAAATACTTCCCAACAAGCAAAAAAAAAACAAAGAAGAGAGGGACAAGAAAACCCTACCCAATTTGTTTTGTTGCTATAGGATATATGCGATTGTGTATGCACGAAACCCGCATACGATACGCGACTGTCTTATAGAGCAACCCGTGTATACAAGGTCCTATATGCGACTATGTACAACAGCAACCCATGTATACAAGGTCCTATACGCGACTATGTACAACAACAACCCACGTATATAACTAAACGTTTTTTAAAGAAAAAGAACTAGTAAAGGCTTTTGGACACACTACACTGTAAATCAAAAGCAAGATAAAAATGACCACACATAGAATCAGAAAACAAAACAAAGACTGGTAAAGCACCTACATGATAAACCCACAGCAAGCTGGACTACTCTCCAGTCGAGTCGCCAGTTCTGTTGTACAAGACATTCCATCCTTGCAACCTAGGGTATGGGGTTACCAACTTACTATTAGACTCAGACAATCAGCTTTTATAGAGAATGGAATGAGAATAGGAAGAAATCTTGGCTTACCCGGTTTATAATGGTTGATACAAGCTTAGTCTTCTCTTGCTCCAATATTCTCCAAATATTTTAGGGATGCTTCTCTTCACCTGCAAAGAGCCAATTCTTCAATTAATATCTCATACATATACATCAGAGGTTAAATGAAAAGTATATTAATGATATACTTGAACATATTCATTAAACCAATATACATGAGATAAACACAATACAAGATTGGAAAAAGAATTCTCTTTATTAACAAACAACAAATAGGTAAGAATACAACCCAGCTTCTGACACAAGGACTCCTCTACAACCGAGGACTCTAAGTTCTGATGCTCCAAGACTCTGAAGGTGTACCACAAGCATAACTTTTCTCTTCTAAAATTGATTGATTAGCCCCATCCTAAGGCCTATATTTATACTTTGGGAAATAGAGAGGATTCGAAGGTTAGGATGGTTGAGACAGTTGGGATAGTTATGGATTAAGTCCCAACTAATCTCATATAATCATGATTTATATTTTTTAAGGTCGAATCAAGGTATACACAAGTATTAATATAAAGAAAGGTGCCTATGACACACGAGTTGCTCAAAGGGAACTTGTGTATGCAAGGTATACACGGGTTGCAATGCACATACTCATGTATGAAACGCGAGTTGCAATTCACATAGTCGCGTATGCAACTCAAAACTCATAATAAAAATATATAAGGTTGGTATGAGGATAATGCATCAAAGTTCATGAACATCTATAGTGTTTTGGCCACTTAAATCCTAAATGTATTTTTGTGTAATGACATGATGAATATCAACACTCGAATGGAAAAGTGCCATTTTGGCTGATAACAATACTCATGGGGACCAAGGGCTAATCCCTTGGCCCATTTTTTTTAAAAATGAATCGCATTCAATTTTAAATACAAGTTCTAACCCATATGATTAAAAACCAAATGGATGGAGAGATGGTTAGGCAAAACCTATGGAGGAGTAGGCGGAGTGGAGTTTGGGGGTTCGATCCTCCCCAACTCCATAAAATATTGGTCATCCATGCAAAAAAAATTCAACAAGGATACCACGTGGAAGTCCATAATTGGCCCATGTGTTAACCTATGACTGGTCAACCCCATCTTTGTCATGCCATCAACCTCATCCACATGTCTTGCTATGGTGCCACCACATCAACCACCTGCTGAATTTAATTTCCATATGTATCTTCCATGTGTCACATTGTGGTTTTTCCACTTCATCATCATATAGTCCACATGTCACCCTTACAATGGTGCGTCGTTCCACCCCTTTTGCCAATTTTACATGTTTTTCCAAAAGTTTAGAACTGAATAACTTTCACGTCTGGAGTTTGTTTTACACAAAACAAGCGTTGACAGAAATATCTCGTTGAGCTCTACACAAATACAAGATTCTATTTGCATTTTGAAGAATTTAATTTTGATCAATCTCAAAGACCCCCCTGGATCAAACCTTCCCATCGTGGAGCTTTTGGATCACCAACAACTTGAATCATTCAAAATTCAAGTGAGGACATGTTCGTCTCACCTTTTTGGTATCATTTTCCCCTCCTTCTTGGAACGTGTATATTTAACTAATCATAATAACAATCAACACTGCATTGACATTGTTAAGTACATTAATCTCTTTTTCAACTAAATTTATGTTCAATATTGTTGGAACCAACCATATACTACTGATCAATAGAAAGATGATTATCAAAACTGAACATATCAAAGAGATTGTACCCATATCATGCTTATGTTTTACCATAGTAAAACTATCAACCATAATAGGTGCATCATAGTGAAATGACACTTCCTTTTCATGCACTAGTACATATGGCTCAAATGTTCCACAAAATATTGCCACGAATAAGTTAAAATTCAAATTTTCGTGGATAAACAGATAAAAATTTTGAAAAAAAATGTGCTTGCCCTCGATAATCATCGCTATAGCGACAATAGTTCATTGGAATATCGACGAAAGCACATAGTTTATCTCTATAGAGACAATTATCGAGGGCCAAAACATAAAAGGCCATTATAGTAATGGTCATTAGATGTTAAGAGACAAAACGAATGTCACTGTCATCATCGTCATCATCATCATCATATTCATTGTTCTCATCAGCATAATCATCAACATCATCATTAGCATCATCGTCATCATCATCGTCATCATTATCATCATCATCATCACCGTCATCATCATCATTTTCATCAGCATCATCATCATCATCATCATCACCGTCATCATCATCATTTTCATCAGCATCATCATCACCATCACTGTCATCATCACCACCATCATCATCATCACTATCATCATCACCATCATCACAGTCATCATCACCATCATCATCATTGCCATCATCCTCATCATCATCATCGACATATTCATCCTCATCCTCATCATAATCATTGTCATCTTCACCCTCATCATCATCGTCATCACCATCATCATCGTCATTATCATCGACATCATCATCATCATCATCATCATCATCATCATCATCATCGTCATCATCATCACCATCATCCTCATCATCATCATCATCGACTTCTTCATCCTCATCCTCATCATAATTATCAGCATCTTCATCCTCATTGTTAGCATCATTAGCATCATCATCATCATCACCATCATCATCATCATCAACAGCAACATCATCATTTTCTTCATCATCGTCATCATCGCCATCATCATCATCATCATTGTCATCATCATCATCATCATCATCATCATCACTGTTATCATCATTATTAGCATCATCATCATCATCATTTCCATCATCATCATCGTCATCATCATCATCATTTCCATCATCATCGTCGTCATCATCATCATCACCACCATCATCCTCATCATAATCATTGTCATGGTCATCCTCATGGTCATCACCATTAGCATCATCATCATCATCATTATCATCATTGCCATCATCATCATCATCATGATCATCATGATCATCGTCATCATCACCATCATCATCTCCATCATCCTCATCATCATCATTGGCATCGCCATCATTCTCATCATCCTCCTCATCATCATCATCACCATCATCATCACCATCATCATCGTCATGATCAATGCTATCATCATCGTCATCATGATTTTCATCCTCATCATCATCATCATCTTCATGTTCATCATCATATTCAATTATCATCTAATAAATCCTAATCTCTCTACAATTTCTATAAGTGTTGAATAAATGGTAAAAACAGTGGAAGTGTCTTCACCTTTATTTTTTCCATCATCAAAGTGAAATATATATAAGAAATCATATTAGAAAAAAAGGAAAACAAGTTTAAAATCATCCAGAGATTCCAAAATCCTTCATATGATTTTTCTTTTCTCTCCTTCAAGGGGTTGTCAAGAAAGTATAAACATTTAATTTCCATTTTCATGGTCATCAAAACCAAAATCAAATAGGGTCATTTCATGTTTGTTGGAAACTATGGTTTTGTCCCTTCTCTTTTCCCTATGACTGGCTATATATCTTTTTCTTATTTAGTATGAGCCGCAATTATGGTATGTTGAGTTGTACATCATTTTTACTTTGAGCATGGGGATATTCAAGTCAAGCAAAGTTTAATTTGCTTCATTTCCATCCTTTGTAAATAATAGGCCCAACTTGTCATATGGTAATCTATGACTAGTCCAATTGTCCACCTTTATGTTACTAATAGTTCCTTTCCATGAGGGTACCATGTAAATCCACTAAATAAACAATGTAAACCCGAATATATCATTAATTGTAGATAACTAGAATATGTTGTTGCGGTATCGTTATAATACATTAGATACAAGATCTCTCTAAATTCCTTTATCAATACAATTATGGTGGCCTACTTATAAAATTTCAGAAAGTGTTGCTTATCATTTTGTAAAGTGTCAAATTCCCTTCAATGTTCACTATTTCAAGATTTATGATGATTATGATGATGACGATGATGGCAATGACGATGATGACTATGATGCCAATTATGATGACAATGATGACCTTGATGATGAAGAGGAGGATGATGATGGGGATGATAAAGATGGTAATAGTGATGATGGTGATGATGAGGATGGGGATGATTAACATGATGATCAATATGATGATGATTATGGTGATGATGAAAATGACAATGATGTTGATGATCATGATTTCAAAGATAGTGATGATGGTGATGATGGTGATGATGATAATGATGATGGCATTGATGATGAAGATGATCATGACATGGATGATGATGATGATGATGATTTCGATTTGTTTAATTATTTTCTTCAGTTGTTGGGGGTTACATGTTTTAGTATCTATAGGGAATGATAAAAATGACAATGCCAATGGTGGTGTTAACAATGATGAGAATGTGATGACAATGAGGAAGATGATGATTATGGTGAATATGGTGATGATGAAAGGGATTAGTTTATTAGGATTATATAGAATTCTAGAGATCAATATAGGGTTATCATGGTATGCATTATAATGTTAAACATTAAGCATGGTGATAATGGAAATAGTGGTAAAAAGAATTAATGTTTTAGGTTACTAGCGGGTTTAGGGATTTGGAGTTATATAAATTAGGGGATATAATATTTAAAATAGAAAATAAAAAATCAAACAAAAAAACAAATAAAATTAAAAAAAAACAAAATTAAATTAAAATAAAATAATATAACATAATAAATAAATAAACAAAATCAAATTGCAAACAAAACTTACCAATACTTACCCACATTCTACAACAGTGTTTCGATTATGTCCATGAGAACCTCGACTTGCTTCCCTACTCGAACATTGTTGCGGTCATGGCATCTGCGCTGAAACAATGTTCCCATGGTGGTGATTAGAACCTTGGATCATTTACCCTACTCTAATAGTGTTGTGGTCATGGCCATCATGGTGGTGAGAACCCAGTCGGCCTATCGTTTGTGATTGAACAATGTTTCCATTCTATTAAGAACCTTGTCTCGTTTCCCATGTTGGAATAGCATATTGGTCATGGACGTCATGGTGGTGAGAACCTCAACCGTTTCCCATGCTCGAACAATGTTGTGATTGTGGTCAGAACCCCATCTTCTTACCCCTTCCCAAACACTGTTGCGGTCGTTTCCCTTATGGAGGAGAGACATGGCATATTTTGTACCTATTGTGTTGCTGGAGAGGCCCAAAAGTAACCTAGAGAATATGGTGAGTTTTCAATGTTACTATCTAATGTTTTCATTTGATGGATACAAATAATTATTCAAAACAACTTGTTTTCTATAGATTTTTGGCGTAATTCCTCCACAAATTTTAGGGCATAACTCCTTATCGAAATTTAGGATATAATTCCTCCACAAAATTTAGGGCATAAGCACCAGTCATAGTTTCAATTGCAAATCTATTTATCTTCATGGATTCCTTGTTCTCTTTTTCTTTCCCTATTCTCTTCATGCCTATCCTATTGAAACCATTCCTGTTGAAACCCTATGTCATGGAAGACCAGAACTCTCTCACCCATGAAGAGCGAAGTGATGGGAATTATGGGTCGGGCTACCGGGATTCTAGATATGTTTTTCTGCAATCAGTCGGCGTTGAAATTCCTGCAGTGATATTCTTTCATGTGTTTGAAGGGCCCGATTTTGAAGTTATAAGGGTGAGAGGACTATGCTTATATGTTTCGCCATAGAATTAGTAGATCAATAGATTCATGCTATATTTGTTTACATATTTGCGCGAGTATTGATGTATAAATTATTTCGGATCCATGTTTCTGATGTTGCCTTTATTTTAATATTATTTTATTTTAGATTTGTGGTGTGATGTATCAAAATATTTGGAGATAGGAATTTAGTTTGGGATATATCAAAATATTTAGAGGTATTAATTGTATCAATAGAAATTACAAAAGTTCAGTGCATCTTGCAGTTTGTCTGAAGTAGGTAATCCATCTGTTATTGCATATTTGTTCAAAGTATGACAAATGTATACAGTATTTGTTTAACCTACATGGAGGTTATGAAGCCTTAGGATGTATATCTAATGTTTATATAGAACTCATCTTGTGACTGTTGGTTATGAATTTTGAGGCCATATAGCTCATGTTTATATAGAATTAATCTTGTAACCATTGATAGTTATGAAATTTTAAGATGTATATCTTATGTTTACATAAAATAATTTTTCTAACTATGGTTTAGAAGTGGAATAAGGAATAGTGAGATAAAAAGTTTATATTTATTTAACACATGTTTGATCATTTAAATTGGATTGAATAGATGTTAATAAGAAATCCAATTACTGTGAACATTACTACATACCCATTTATACCCTAGTTTGATCTCTATGAAGAAGTTATGATATGTGAATATTTTTCAAGTAGGATGGGAATCTATCCGTTTTTTATAAGTAAAACTAATATTATAGCCAGATAAACTTAGAATAAAAAAACTGACCGTTTTTCATCCCATAGAGCTGACAACTATTCTACTCTTTATGAATGTTATATAGTAGATGGAGTTAAGTAAGAATACTTCCAGGAATTCTAGTAAATCTTTGAAGAAAATGTGTATTTCAAGATCGTTCAAATAACCCATTTAACAAATATAGGAAATTCTAAGATAACATCCATCTTTGAATAATTTTCGTCTATTACAAGTTCACATTTCAATCATTTCAAGGGTGTTCATCATGTTTCATGTCAAACAGGTGGTTCAACTGAATATTCCAAAGGGTTGAAAACTGGCTAATTTATGGTGCTCCTTGCCACATAAAACTCAGAACTGTCCAGACTTATAAATTAGCTGATTTTTACTATTGTTTATGCTCAGAGTTGTGTTTTCATGCTACTTCTACTTTCAATATCAACATGGAATTTTCTACATCCTGTTGGTCATTGTTTTTTAGTGGTTGCAATATGAATTTTGACCACTATTTGTGCTCAAGATTGCCTACAAGGTGCCCATATTTGAGTACAAGGGCATTTGTTATGGTGGAATTATACTAAAAACTCAAGATGAAGAGTGCTTACCTTGTGAATGATTCCCAAAATTGCTATAGGTCTATTTTCAATGTTTTCATTCCTATAAAGCACCTAGAATTAGGGATTTAAGGACGCTTGTTGTTGTTATTCATGCCTAGATCTCAAATTATACTACCTTTTGTAGGCTACAACCATGCATAGTCCATAATGTTTCCTTTTGAATGGGGTTGGTGTCGACAGATTCAATCATTCATATTTGTATTCTGAGAGACACAATAGGTGATCTAATTTATTATTGGAAATTGTTTACCTTGCAATACTCCTGTCTATTATTTTATGTTGGTGTTTTAAACATCTAATTCATATCTCTATAGTGTAGAATAGTCTTGGAGCATCCAGAATATGGCTATGCCACATACTTCTTTGAGATGGTGTAATATCTGCCAATCATGTGGAAGGTGGGACGATTGGTCACTGTGATGAGTGTTGCCATCTGTAGCAGAACTGCTCTTCTTGAAAATAAGCCTCTAGAGGTAGGACATCTTCTATTTCCTCAATATTTAGGTCAGTCATCCTTTTGCATCTTGTCATTAGTTTTTTGTGATCTCATACATCTCTAAAAGTCTATTATGTGAACATATTATTAATATAATAAGATTTCTATGCAGTTGCAACTTGCAGGTGGTTGCTTCAAATTTATTTTAGTAAATTTTTTGAAATTAAGTTAAACAATTTTCTCCTTGAGCAAATATTTTGACTTTTGTTCCCTTTTCAAGAATTTCCATAGCCTCACTTGTTAAATTGGAAATACTAGATTAAATCAAATAATTAAAATTCCTATGCTTGTTGAATTTGGGAATAGTTTTCTTAGGAATGTATTTCCACAGTTTACTATCACTCTGTTGTTATTGAGGTAAGAACAACTTTAGCAGTATTTCAAGTTGGAAATTGGAATTGAACCGTTAAATCAACTTTAGTAGGATTGCAAGTTGAAATAAGCTGGTGATGATGAGGGTCAGTATAGAAGCCTATTTTCCCATAAGTGTGCCTTACTAAAATGCCTCTTAAGATGAGTGGATGCTTTTCATAATTCAAATTATGAAATGACATGAGGATGCTTGTGGAGTTGAACAATAGAAATAATTTAAACCTATAGGATATGAAAAAACATGTCCCACAAAGTGAGAAACAAGACAGTTATATTCTGTTGCTGTGAAATTGGAATTCAATCAGAAATATTGATTATGCATAGTCTATGAAATTGTCAAGGATCTGCATGGTCTATATAACTGTGAATGATGATATGCACATCAAATCAGAGAGGAAGTTCTTCATCATAGATTTGATCAAGTTGTTGGGACTTCATAATACACACATGAAAGGATAAATGTGCTAGATAACTTCTGTTGGAGATTAAACTTTGACTTTGACCTTTGACATCGAATTCACCTTGCAGAAATTTAGCAGAGAAAGAGATTGAACTGTGTACAAACCCTTGTTTGATCACTCACTTAAACCATTTGTATATACTACACTCATCAACTCATACCCATCAATATGATTTTTTGGCTCCTGAAGTTTTATCAAATGATGCCTTGAGTGAGATGGTCCTTTGATATTTATTTTATGAGTTCTTTTAGAATGGTCTTGATTCCTCTAGGCCACTATTGGACATGAATTAAACCTTATAATATTACTATAGACTATCAAAATAAGATTATTAAAGTTAGAATGGGGGGACTACCAATAGGGCTTGGTTGGTTGGTAAAGCAGGTGTGTTTCTATTCTTCCAACCAAGCTTCAAATATCCCTAGAGACATGTCCACCCCTTGTGAGTTTTTTTCCCCATGTAATCCCTATGTTTTATGTGGTTGGGGCAATGTGTAAGTCTTGGGTGAATTTTGCAGAATATATATCCCCCAGTTGTGACATCTTAGATGAAGGATAGCTTCCATAAGTTGTGAGAAGTATTTGCTTTAGTGTAATATACCATGTTGGAAGGTGTTACTTCCCCACATAAACCCATTTTTTTATGTGTTGAGGCCATGTGCAAGTCCTAGGAGAATTTACCAGAATAGATTCCCCCAGTTGCGTCATCTCAGACAAAGATAGCTTCCATTACTTGAGACTCTGATAGGTATTTGCTTCATTGTAATATCCCATATGGGAAGGTGTTTCTTGCATGTGTTGTTGAAAAAAAGCATCTTACCAAAGGAAGGGAGGAAAGTCCCTTCATATAAAAGGTGCAAACACTGATGTCAACACCCACACAGGGGATGATAAGACCTTGATTCTCAAAGTGGGAAGTGAAATAGGTAACATTTCCCACCAAACAACTTATGTGTATGGATGGGTTTTGATATGCATCATATTGTGGTGCCAATCAACAACCAATTTTGAAATGAATTATTATAGAAATAGTAAATACCAAAGCATGTACCAATCTGAACACTAAGAAACTTTTGCACAAAAATGTTCATTGAACTAGAGTCAATGAGGTACCCTTGCATCCAAATATCCACTATGTTTGTTCTTAAAGGTATGAATACTAAAAAACTATACAGATAAGATCTATTCCTTATGATAATAGCTCGTGTACAAAAACAAATTTGACTAGCGATGAGTGGTGGCCCTTAGGAATAACTTCAGTTGCATTTTGATTAATTGAGGTGCAGGGTGATGATTCCAAAACTTTTCTAAAAACAACTATAGAATATTCATTATGTTTTGGTCATTTTTATTGCACATTATTTCAAATGCTTCAATGAATAAAATTTAAACATGTATATTTGGAAACCAGTGTTGATAATTCTCAAGAGAGTGATTGCGCAATGATCAAGAAGACCACTTACACCAGCTAAACTTCTTACATAAAGTGTGGACAATTTCATTAATTTATATGGTGGTGATGAACCTTGAAAAACTTGTACAATAGTGATAAGTCACTAGGATTTCAGAGTTGATACGTGTTATCACTCGAATCTACATCAATAGACCTGTGCAATAATTATAGGCAATCTAGCCCTGTCACTGCTAGATGCCTCTCCATTTGGACTGGTGCGTTTCTAGTATCAGGAAGATGTCCCTAGGGTGTTTATATGATGTCTTCTAATGAAATAATATGCATGTAAACTTGAAAGATATCGACACACTAAAACATCCCTCGAAGCACTTGAGAATAGTGATTAACATTAAGTTAAATCAAAGAGGGTTGAAATCACTAATCAATTTTAATATCCAAGTTACATAAGTGTTCAAATGAATGGAAAGAAAGAATGTGCACCCTATTTAAAAGAAAATATTCAAAATAGGTGCATTGAAAGCAAACCAAAACATTGCAATACAATTGAACATGTACTCAACTGAGAGATTCAAAGAGATATAGACACAACATGGTCTAACCAAATCAGTGTGTTATTTAAGAGATCAGATCACATGATAATGGAAAACACATGGACGGATGCAATAGGTCCAATGGTATGGAGTGATGGAAGCAATTTGTTGGATCCAGAAGATGGGAGAATGATCAGAGTCTTCTGTTGTAGTCTACTAAATAACTAACCCTACAAAATCCCTCTCATCCCTCTGTAGATATGGAAAACCAAAGAATCAAATCAACTAATAGGACATGGTTGTGCATGGGAGAAAAGATCATCCCAAATTAACAACTCCTGCATGACATGATAACTGATAAGTTATTGGCTATTTGGATGTTATTTTGTGTTAAAGAATAACTACTTATCAATTCTGATTATGCCAAGTCTCAATGACCCCCTTTAAAACTCAGTCATACAACTAACTTATTTGCATGAAACTTGCAACTGATTATTTTAAGGTTGAGACCATATTAAACTACCGTGAAAAGCATGCAACTAATGAAAAGACTTGTTAGGGGAATTTTGAGGTAAAAAATGGGCCTCCAAACAAAAAAATGTACTATTAAAATCAATTTTTTAAGAACCAATCACAATCTAGAGAATGACATCATCTATAATAGTTGAGTTGGCATTACTTGAGTTAAGGTTGCTTATTTGTCATATTCTAAAAGGTTGATCAAAATCTATGGTTAACCATGGTAGTCTACAAGTACTTTTACACCTAGAGTAAAGTACTAATGATTTTTCACACTTTTTCAATAAAATATATTATTGCCCCTTCATATATTTTGAAAAAGACAATATATGTATTTTCACTTAATATCTATGTCTTTACACAATTTTCAATATATGTTATATTTATCCAATTTTTCTTAATGTTAAAAATATCTTTTATTTACACAATTTTACTTATGAATATATGATATATTCATCCACTTTTCTTAATCTCAAAAAATCATATAATTGTATTTTTTTAATTGAACTTTAATTTATTTTTTATTTTTAAAAAGTATTATTAACTTTTCTATTACTTTTAAAATATTATATTATTAAATTTCTATAAAAATATTTACAATAAAAAAACATTACAAAATAATATATTCATAAAAAACTAAATTCTAAACAATACATCATATTAAAATGTAATATTTTATCAAATTATAATACGATTAATTAAAAACTACAAAACATTACATTATACAAAATATTAAAATCAAAGTTTAAAATATTAAATATTAACTTATATAATTACTTTAAAAAGCAATATTTTACAAAATTATATTACAATAAATTAATTAAAAGCTAAGAAAAACTCAAATTCTAAATTATTAAAATCAAAATTTAAAGATTAGATTTAAGTATATATAATATATGTGCTAACCTATATTAAAATAAAAAATTATTAAAATCAAAATTAAAATTTTTAAAATTAAAAATGTATAAGAAATATATTAATAAAGGACAAGATGCATGTTGATTGGCAACTGCACATTATGTTAAGGCATACAAAATGTTAAACAAGTTAGTGGTTCGAGTCTCGACGAAATATATGCAAAATTTGAACCCATAGTTGGTTGTGCCTAGGGGTTATACTAGAGCCGTCGAAATTTACCTCATATCATGCGAGTACGAAACTGACATCGTTGTTGATTCCTCTAGTTCATATATATANATGAGAATTTAATTAAATTAATTCCTTTATAAAAACGCATAAATTGATTTAATAAGAAAATAAGCAACTTAAATTAAGAAATACATAGATATTTATTATTTTAAATTTTAATTTTGAAATAATGGGTTAAGCATATTAGATGTAAATTTTATTAAAAACAAAAGATAATTTATAATAAAAAATTAAAAAGAGAAATGTTACCTTAAATTTTAATTTTCGAACACTAAATTAATTATATCATAAAAATACATAAATTATATAAAGAAACAAAAGAACATAAGTTATAATAAAAAATTAAGAAAAAATATATATCTTTTTATTTTAAATTTCAATTTTAAATGTGTGGTTGGAGAAAATTTAAACATCTTGATGTTTTTTAATTTTATATTATTTGATTGTTTTTTCATTGTGTCTATATTTAATTATTTAAACATATTTGATTGTCTTTTCATTGTGTTTATATTTTATTATTAAAAGTGATCTCCAAGTTCAAGGACATGAATGCATCCAAGTAGTACACATTTTCTGAAAATTAAAATTAGTTTTTAGTCACTTCAATATAACATTTTTTATTATTTTTGTTTCTAGTATGTAACTCAATCATGGTTATCTAAATTGTACATTTAATGTAGTGGAAAGGTGAGTTGTAAGTATACCTTCCCTATAAAATGGCTAGTTCATAATATTTTAATATATCCCTTATGAGGCCCAATTTTGACCTCAAAATTCACCTAATGGCAGGCTATGCTAATATCCAATGATAGAAGGCACCATAAGTAACTGACCTTAGCATCTCTGGGATGACTTACGTTTTCGAATTCTGAGGATAAAACTTCTAAATATACTCTACTTCAGCGTTGATCTGTATCTCTTACTCTAGCTGTTACTTGACTAAATCGACTTTACCGACAATACATCATCCTGGGTTCAATTTGTTATTTATGGATAATCACAACAAACCATAACAATAGATTGAACTTTTCTCAAAGGCCATTTGCATGCAACTTGGGCTAGGTAAATAAAGTGAATTCTCCAAATAAGTAAACCTCCCAAATTAAGCATGTATGGCACAAGTTAAGGATAGGAATAGAAATAAGATTGGGTGAGATACAATTAGCACTGGTAGATCCGTTACAATTATGAATAAATGATGTGCAATGATGAATAGTTATGTTAAAGAAGTCGATCTATTCTGGTTGTTAAGTTAATGAATCGTCAATGCCCTAATCCTCTTCTATACTATGGAAACTTGGTTCTGTAATCCCTCCCTTGAACATCTCAATTGAGACCTCATCTTCTCTGCTAGTGTTGCTGGACAGGGTAAGACCTGTCTGGGCCAATGCTCAGGGAGATCGCAGCAAGTCGAGTGTCAACAGAGTGAGACCCCTATCGACAGGGTTTTGTTGGTTGAGGTTTGAGCCAACAAATGGTTCCGTTGTCGAGACCTTATTGCGACTGAGAGGACGGTATGTGGAATCCGATGCGATCTGAAATTAAAGAGTGGATGTGGCATCCGACGTGACCAAAAATTCAATATTGGTTTAATCAGAAGTTGCGAGAATTTGCTGAAGCATAAAATCAAAACCTTGGATTGACAACAGACAAGTGGTTGGAGAATTACATACACAACATTCCTCACAAGTATTTCTTCTATGAATTTCCCATTATACTGTATGAGTGGTTGGTGAAGTTTACATACAAGAAGACAAATTTCCAAGAAGGAGAACCAACATTCTGGACCCATGAATTGATCCAGGAACTACAAGAAACTGACAACAAAGCGTCATGATCTGTTGAGGTCTGGCTAGATAGTATCCTAGAAGGATATATTATTGAGTTCACAATTGAAACTACTAAGTCTTACAGTGAAGCATAAACGGAATTTTTCAACAGGCCCAAAGGTAATTTCTTATTATCTCTATAGTTATCAATTAAAATGCTTGTCTGTGAAAAGGGTATATTGAAGATGCACCTAGAGTAGTAGAACTTTTTTGTGCAGAGGTGTTGGATACTGCAACTAAAGGGGAATATGAATGGGAAGGTAAGGGGTATATGGGTGCAAGTATCAATGATATTTTGAGGGAATCCAAGGAAGAAAGTGGTTGTACAAGGGGAGGATCAAGGTTTCGACAAGAGAAGAGGAAGAGGACAAGGGAAGGTCATGCTGCGATCGAAACGCAAAATCACAAAGGACAACCACATGGGACGAAGTGACCCTACAATGACGAAGAGGATGACCAGACCCAAACTAAGCCCAAGATAGTGGTAATATCAAACCCTAGTAGCACCGTGCCCACGCCTCCACGCACCACTTCAAACTCGGGGAGAAACAAAAATTGCACGTTAACTTGCCCAATGTGTCAACAAAAATCTAGCAGTAGAGAAGCATCTACAGGAAGAAGGCCCAAGATGGCAGGAGACGATACAAAATTACCTTTGTCTCATGGGAACAAGACTGATGATCCCAAGCAATATTGGTTTCTCTGTGAGGCAGTATGGACTGTTAGACAAGCCACAGGTGACAATGTCAAGAAGGGCCAACTAGTGACTACTCTGAGGGGTCGTGCTCTAGATTGGTACATGAAATTTATACATGTTCCTGCAGGGAACCCTGTAAAAAATTTGGATCAGGTTTGAAAGGGACTGATCGAAGAATTCAAAAATCCTAAATCGGAGGCGCAATACATCACTAAGTTGAAAGAGATCAAGCAGTTTTTGAGTGAGACAGTTTGGGACTTCGACCAAAGGTTTAAGACATTAATGGCACAAGTCAACTTTGATATGAGTGACGTTCAACATAAATATTGGTTTATCGCAGCTTTGGTACCTCATATCCAACAACCACTGATGTTGCAGAAGATCACGACACAAAGTGAGGCTCTAGAGATCGTGATGAAGTTAAAATATTTATTTGTGGGGGAGAATGCAGTTGGCATGAATCAAATCCAGGCACAGTTGGAAAATTTAACTCTTTAGTTACAAGACATCAAGAAGGAGAAAGAAGATCGCAACGATATTTGGTGCACTCGATGTCACATAGATAGACACACCAAAGATAATTGCCTCGGTTTCCAAAATTATCTGGTCTCAGGAGCACCGAACCCATTAAAGTGCGATAGTGTACCATGGTGTCGCATATGTCAATTTTATGGGCACTAGCATGAAGAGTGTAGCTACATGCAGAAGATAGTGTCAAAACTAGCCAACCTGTATTGTTCCTTTTGTAAATTGGTGGGATATGAAGACAAAGACTATCGTGCATATGATCTGCTATAGGAAAAAAAATAAAATATGATTCATACTTTGTGAAGGGAAAATATCATCGTGTAGTATAGCAACCGCAAACATAACCTTAGATGGTAAAATATCGACCTCAACCGCAGTATATACCACCTCCGCAAATGCAACTTATACCATCGCAGCCGCAGCCACAGTTTGCACCACAGCTACAACTTGAGCTGCAGCCACAGTACAATCAAATGATGATGCCTCAAGTGCAACCACAGTTTGTTCAGTAGCATCCGACCCCCCCACTGCAATAGATGGGTCAGTTGCAGTATCAGCAACAAGGAGGATTTCATGAAGGATTTTGAGGAAGAGGAGGAGGCTTTGGAGGAGGAGGATGAGGGGGATGTCGCGGATCAGTTTAGTGTTATAATTGTGGGGTATTTGGGCACTATTAGAGAGAATTCCCACACTTGTAGTTCTTGTGCGCATATTACACGATGGTTGATCATACTATTGAAAACTACCCACAGCTATTTGCAAGATGGTAGGCTAGGAAGGTTCCTCAGTTGGAGAGCCCAAACCAGGTACAGACTTAGAATCAGCTGCAAAACCAGAACTAGTTGCAGACCCAGAATAAAGTTCCAATCCAAAATCAGACTATGAATCAACCTATGAACCTCCTATTGAACCAGAATCCGTCACTGATTTAGAATTCCCCAATGAACCATAATCAAGGTCTAATAGTTGCAACGATCTCAGCAGAGCCCAGAACAACGGATGTGGATGTTTCCGTTGTCACCCGTGTAGGATCCACAATAGCAGAGGATGGGCCTCTCCCATAGATTCAACTGGCTAGAAAAAAGAAGGCACTGTTTAATATTGCAACTGAAAAAGGAGACATTTTTTGGAGCATGGGATGTGATCGGAATAAATCTTGGTAAGTCACCTGTCTATGAAATGGCTCCCGCTTTTGATTCTACACTAGAGGCAGGACCATCGTGGTAGCATGGTACCTTGCAGCACTTCTTTGAGAGTTTCTTATCATTGGCAAGAGAACCAGATGCTTTAGCTGAGATTGAAAATTTGTTGCACCTCTCGGGTAAGGAACGAAAGGAGTCTGCGATGAATTATTTACATAGTAAAAAGACAGGAAAGGAGATGCATATGAATATTCATATTGGAGACTATGAATTCGACTAGGTCATTCTGGATCTAGGGTCGGACGTAAATATCCTAACAAATAATACATGGGAAAAGATGGGGCAGCCGACATTGGGATGGTTCCCTGTGCAGCTACGATTAGCTAATCAGGAGAAGGTGCAACCAATTGGATGGGTATCTAACCTGGTCATAGATGTTGAAGGTATGAGGACTCATGTAGATTTCGATGTAATTGAAGTTGTTAATGGTGACAGATCCTATCCTGTACTGCTAGGGGTTATATGGGCCAACAATAGCATGGAAGTCATTAACTTCAAAAAACGGATGATGACTTTTGAGAACCAAGATATTAGGGTCATCGTGCCTATGGATCCCAATGAAGGTAGGAGATACATTGAACTAGTAAAAGGTGAATTTTTCAGGGGGTGGGATCATGCCTACAACAGCTCTAAATATTATATTCACCCCACTGCTGACAAAGAACTTGGTTGGCGCAATGCTAGTTCTGCATGTTCTGATTCCGAGGATGTGCTATAAAATTGGCAAAATCGTATGCATGAGGTATCATTTAGGAAGTGTGATTTGAACACGCAGTAACTATGCCATGTCATGACTGAGATTGTAGAATTACCGGTTTATGAAGGGCTTCCTGAACTTTCTGCATTCTTAATAGAATTTGAAGAAAAGGTCTTTGAACCGCAGCGATTGTTGGAAATGGAGGAAGCACTGAAGGCTACTCCAGTATGCTAGTAGGTGACTCATAAAAAGACAATTACTAGACAGGTACAGTGTCAACTCTTGATGATAGTTTTATTTGACAACACAGAGGTATACCATGCTAGGAGGTATGATGGACGGAATGACCCTAGCGGCCACTTGATGGAATTCCAAGCATTGTGGGCATTGCGACCAAAGGATGAATGGGTCAATGCCTATATTCACACCCTATATGAAATGCCAAGATCCTGGTATGTGTCACCGAATCTGCGTAGGGACATAACCACTTGGGAGGAGCTGATGATTTACTTTGCGCAAACCTTTAGTTTTGCAGACGCTAATTTTTATGTTAACAATGCACTTCAGATCATTCAGGACATGGTTCTAAAAGTTGTACAAGTCGCATACTCTATGGATACCCATGTGCAGTGCCACATGCAGTCGATATGGAATGCTATAACATGTCTAGAAAACCTGAAGATGATGATGAGCTACGGAATATCAACATTCCAAAGATAGAAGGAAGTAGGGATGTTTCAGCACCTGATGTACCAACTAATCCCATGAGTCAGCCGTTGAAGATAAGAAAGGTTAACAATAGGACAGAAGAGAACCCCTATTAAGAACCTGTGTCAACCCTCCTCTTTATTTTGTTAGTATATTTTATTGGATGCATATGCTTTGTAAATCGTCCCGTTAGTATGTTGTATAATCCCACATTCATGGGAATTAATAGTTGATGTTAAGTCATCCAGTTAGTATGTTGTATTTTCCCACATTCATGGGGAGGAATAGTTGTTTAGATTAGACTTAGTATATAACTAAGTGTTGAGGCCAATGAAATCATCGAAGAGTTATTTTGTATTGAGCTTGCTCAAAGGAGGTTGCCCCCTCGAAGTGGCCCGTGATCAATAAAATCTCTTTTGTGCTCCAATATTTTTTTATATCATGCATTCTCATTGTTTATTGCAGGAGGTTCTCCACATTTGGTATTAGAGCACTTTCCTTGGCACAAGTGGGAATTTTTTTTTGGGGGGGGGGAAAGGGGGCAAAATTGGGCGGCAACTTTCACATCCATTTTTTAAACTTTATGTGTAGATTCATGAGAAACAAGTTGCATATATTAATTCCTTTTTCAAGCATACTCAGTTTCAAAAAAAACATCATCTAATTTAGAGTTCTAAAAGTAGAGATATCGCGGATTTAAAATCAACAATTTCTCAGAATTTCGGTGACGGCCACAAAAAATGCAGTGCAAAAATATTTTGACCGAGTACCTAGATTTCTATTTCGATTTCATGGGTAGAAGCAGAGTGGTTGTTCCAGTTCCAAAACTAGGCTATAATAGTGATTCTAAGCAATTTATATCGGGTTATGTTCATTTTAAAAGTTTTCATCTCAAAACCCTAGCTCTAATTACAGTTTTTTTGGGCATTGGGTGGAATTTCTGCCACATTTTTTCTGGCACTATGATTATTGCAGTAGTTCTTCTTCTTTCAGTAGTATTATTCAATCATATTAGGGCATAAACCATATCCACTTAATTGTGGGAAGTACTTGGGAATAGCCCTAAAACTCGTTGTGAGGAGTATCACAGGAACCTTGAAGTAGCTGACCATTGAGAGCACCTGCCAAGCGAAAAGGTCAATGACCCCCATCGGATTGAATAGATTCCCACCCATTAGGAAAACCAAAGTTCTGTCATTTGTGGCCAAGCAGTTAGTAGTTTTACCTTCGTCGTGGAGTGAGGGGTACTACCCCAATACACAAGCCGTCAGACATCCTTGGTGGCCAAGTGACTCTCGTGAACCTTTAGGAAGCCGAACATACCTAGGGTCCATGTCTATTTCTATTTGGCAAAGAAAATTTTTCCAGATCCGCCACATCATCTCCCCCCCCAAAAAAAATCTTGCTTATGGTTGTCACTCGCGCAGGAGAAAATAGACAAATGGAAGAAGATATTGTCACCCTCAAGACCAAACTCGAAGATCTGGATCAAATATTTCTTGACCTCCATCTTCAGTATTCAGCCATGAGAAACCGACAACATCCTGAGTCTTCTGTAGACACTGATTTCTCTACTTCCAGCAACTTTCATGGGTTGAATATTGAATTCCCTCTCTTCAATGGTGATGATCCAACTGGATTGATACACAAGGCAGAACAATACTTTAATATGCATAACACTTTTGATGTCACCAAAGTCCCACTTGCATCATTTCATTTGGAACGTGAAGCCCTTCAATGGTTCTGTTGGTACATCAAGGATCATGAAGAGCCCCAATGGACATATTTTTGCAAACTTTTTTTGCACCGATTTGGCCCTAGTGGTTTTGATGAATTCACGGGAGCACTCACCAAACTTAGCTAGACTGGCACTATGAGAGAGTATCAAACATAATTTGAGAAATTAGTCAAGCACACAGAAGGATTTTATGATGCATTCTACAGGTTTTGTTTTATCAGTGGTCTTAAGGATACAATTCGATCTCAAGTTAACATGTTCTGTCTCGACACAATGATGGAAATCCTATAGTTGGATAAGTTGGTGGAGGACAATATCAGGGCTCAGCAATGCCCCAAATCCACTTTTGTTCCATTCAGAAATATGGTTTCCCAAATACATCCAATCCCTCCAACTCCTAGACCCACTCTTATAAAGCATTTGTCTGAAATCAAGATGTGGACACGTAGGGAAAAAGGACTTTGTTATAATTGTGATGGGAAATTCACTTGGGGACATAAATGTACTGAACAAAATCTCTTTCGCTTGGATGTGGTTTCTCCACCTACACTTGAAATTTGTGAAGCTGATCAGGATCCAATAGATGATCAGGTCGACATTCAGCAGCTGCCCATTAACCCTCATTCTCATGATGAACACCCAAATATATCTCTCCATGCATTAGCCAGAGTCACCGCCCCACAAACCATGCAGGTGAAGGGTTTCTGCAAGAAGATTCCTCTTACAATATTCATTGATTCTGTTATCACCCATAACTTCATGGACCCTCAGATTTCCAAACAAGCTGATAGTTGTTTTCATCCTTGCTCCATATTTAAAGTCATGGTTACCAATGGGAGCACCTTACCTTGCAAAGGAAAGTGTCACAATGTGTATATATCTATTGGAGATTATAGCTTGCACTCTATCATGTTTTCCATGCCTCTAGGAGGATGTGATGTGATTTTGGGAACTCAATGGTTACGCACCCTTGGACCCATCTTATGGGATTTTGCTGAACCGTGGATGCAATTTTTAGACAATAGGAACAAATGCACATTCAATGGCTTACAACCAAGTTCTCTCAACATCATCAGTTCCCATCTCATGGAAAATATCCCTAAGATGAATTCACATGTTGTCATCACTTAGCTCCATTTCATTCAAATGCAACCTTTAGTAGTCTCAACTAATCCCTTGGATCTTTCATTCTGATGCACCCTTCAGATGCCTAATTTTTCCAAGCTCTTCACTCTTGAGAGTGATGCTTACAACAATAGACTTGGGGTTGTCCTCTTTCAAGATGAACATCTCATTTCATTAACTGACAAATCCCTTTATGGAAAGAATTTATCCACCTCTACATATGAGAAGGAAATGATGACTATTTTGCACACAGTATAGAAGTGGTGGCCATCCCTCTTAGAGAATACTTTTGGCATCAAGACTGGTTACCAGAGTTTGAAATATTTCCTGGAACAACGGGTCTCATCCCCAACACAATAGAAATGGATTATCAAACTCAGGGATTATGACTATGAGATCACTTACAAGAAGGATAAGGACAATCTTATGGTGGATGCTCTTTTCCGCACATTTGATGCCCATGTTTCTCTTTCAGTTATTTCTATGCCTATTCCAACTTGGTTACACTTTGTTCAGCAAGGCTATGTCAATGACTCCTCATTATTTGAAATCATCCAATAGTTGGCTAGTAACCCTTCTGTGGTACCGTATTCATCTTGGGATGGATTTTCTCTGAGATACACGGGTCATCTGGTGCTTCCCCATAACATAGACCTTAAACATGTGGTCTTTTATGAAATCCATGCTTCTCCATCAGCAGGGCACTCTGGGTTCATCAAAACATATGAGATGGCACGACATAACTTCTTTTGGAAGGGGGTGCAATGAGAAATTCAACATATGATTTCCAAATGTGCTCCTTGTGAGCACCACAAGGGTGAAACTACACTCCTTTATGGATTGCTCAAACCTTTTCCCACCCCTGCAAGGATTTGGACATATATTTTGATGGATTTCATTCAAGGGATCCCTAAATATGGAGGGAATACCGTAATCTTGGTTGTGGTGGATCAAATATCCAAATATAGTCATTTTTGTGCTCTCAACCATCCATATACCACCTCTTCAATAGCACAAATTTTCATGGACCAGATATTCTTTCTTCATGGAATCCTTTCTTCCATTGTCTCAGACCGCAACACAAATTTCACAAGTCATTTTTGCCTCACTAACACCAAACTACATATGGGTTCGGTTTATCACCAACCATTATATATTAGATGGTCCGACTACAGTCGTCAACAAATATTGGGAAATTTATCTTTGTTGTTTCACCTCTGAAGAACAACATCAGTGGGAAAAGTGGCTCCCTCTCCCTGAATGGTGGTACAATAATTCCCACCATATTGCATCTAAAATGAATCCATATGAATCAGTTTATGGTCACGCACCTCTATTACTCCTTCCATCCACCCCCAGCAGTTCACCAGTTCAAGCAGTTGACATGGTTCTTTGAAACTGACATGGGATTCTTCACCTCCTGCAGGACAATCTTCAGATGGAAAGAACCTGCATGAAACATTAGGCCAGTCAACACCGTTCTGAGTGCACTTTTCAAGTTGGTGATATGGTTTTTCTTCGTCTACAGCCTTATAAGCAATCCTCCTTGAAAGACAAATGGAATCAAATGCTTGCTCCAAATATCTCAGTCCCATATATAGTTCTTCAAAAGATTTGGTATGTTTATTATAAATTGACACTTCCTCCTTCTCGCATTCAGTAAGTGATTGGCACCAACATCAACACACAAATTGTTTTACCAAAATGGGATAGTTAAGGATCCAACATTTCAGATTTGGAGGCCATCGTCAATAAGAGCACTTGTCAGCTTCTCTCTTGGTCCATCATAGAGGTCTTCAATTCAATGGCACAGCATGCAACCAGAGGATGCTACATGGGAACCACTCCTTCAGATTGAGCAACAGTTTCCACATCTTAAGCTTTGAGGACAAAGCTTTTCTAAGAGGGAGGGGATGTTAAGAACCCATGTCAACCATCCTCTTTATTTTGTTAGTATATTTTATTGGACGCATATGCTTTGTAAGTCATCCCATTAGTATGTTGTATTATCCCACATTCATGGGGATTAATAGTTGATGTTAATTCGTCCAGTTAGGATGTTGTATTATCCCACATTCATGGGGAGTAATAGTTTTTTATATTAGACTTAGTATATGAATAAGTGTTGAGGCTAATGAAATCATCAAAGAGTTATTTTGTATTGAGCTTGCTCAAAGGAGGTTTCCCCCTCGAAGTGGCCCGTGATCAATAAAATCTCTTTTATGCTCCAATATTTCTGTTATATCATGCATTCTCATTGTTTATTGCAGGAGGTTATCCACAACCCAAAGTTCACAAGTGTTGGGGACTATTGGGACAAGGATACCACGGGAAAAATCATAGACCTGATACATGAATTTCAAGATCTCTTTCCAACAAAGTTCTCTGAAATGAAAGGGATACTGGGTGATCTAGGAGAGATGAAGATTCCATTAAAGTCAGATGCGAAACCAGTACAACAGAGGCCATGTCGCCTGAATCCATGAAAAAAAGAAAGAGTCAAGGATGAAATTGACTAGATGTTATATACCGGAATCATTGAGCCTTTGAAAGAATCAGAATGGATCAGTCCGATGGTGGTCCAAGATAAGAAAACTCTTGAAATTTGGATCTGTGTCGACCTCAGGAAACTGAATGATGCATGTATGCATGACCCATTTTCGACCCCGTTCACAGATGAAGTACTTGAAGGAGTAGGCGGTCAAGAAATGTACTCTTTCACAAATGGATTTTGTGGTTATCACCATATCAGAATCACAAAGGAAGATCGACATAAAACAACTTTTGTTACAGAATGGGGATGCTTCCAATACACAGTGATGCCTTTTGGGATGAATAATGCGCCTGCAATATTTTCTCGATTTGTTGTCGCAACATTTAAATATTTCTTTCAGAAGTTTCTATAGGTGTATATGGATGATTGGACAGTGTATGGTCTAATCAAGGATCATTTGGCCAACTTTCGACTGATGCTGGAAAGGTGTCTATGGCATTAGATCATGTTGAACTCCAAGAAGTGCATTTTTTGTGCACCATTTGGGATACTGTTGGGGAAAATTGTGTGAAATAAAGGAATATTGGTTGATCCTACAAAAATAGTGCTCATTTTGAGCTTGCCACCACCGACCAATGTAAAGATGCTCAGGGCGATGCTGGGGAACACTAGGTACTATCGCAAATTTATTAGAGGATATGCTGCAATTACTGCCTCGATGGAGAAACTACTAAATAAGGATGTTGTCTTTATATGGAATCCAGAATTCCAAAGTATCTTCGACACGCTGAAGGCCAATATAGATTCAACACCAATAATTGTATTCCTAGATTGGAACAAAGAGTTCCACGTGCATGTTGATGCATCCTCTATTGCACTAGGAGTAGTGCTCCGACAACCAGGAGAAGGAGATCTGGATCACCCGATTGTTTTCACCAGTCGGAAGTTTTCCTTTGCTGAGAGGAACTACACAACCACAGAGTGTGAAGGTCTAGCAATGGTATACGCACTGTAGAAATTCAGACATTACCTTCTGGGTGGTCACTTCAAGATGTTTACTGATCATTTTGCATTGAAGTATCTGGTCAATAAGCCTATGTTGGGAGAGAAGATAAGCCATTGGTTACTTCTCTTTCAATATTTTGATTTTGAAATAATTGTGACGCCGGGTTGCTTGAATGCTGGCCCTGATCATTTATCCAGAATTGAGACAAGCGAAGAGCCTACTAATATTGAAGATTGAATTCCCAATGTGTAGTTATTCTGAGTTGATATGACAGATGACCATTATTCTCCATTAATCCAGTTTTTTGTGACAGGAGTCGCACTAGAAGAACTTTCCACAAGTCAAAAGAAGCAGTTGGTGGTTAAATATTTTGATTATTAGTTGATTGCCGGACACCTGTATAAGTTGGGACCAGATGAAATCTTGTGGTGATGTGTCCTACCACATGAAAAAGAGAAGATCTTAGTAGAAGCACATGCGATAGTCGTTGGGGGGCACTACGGAGGTTGTGCAACGACAAGGAAGGTGCTACACGCAGGTCTTTGGTACCGTACATAATAATGCGTAATATTATGCTTGAAGTTACGATGGTTGTCAACGCACTGGGAAACCATCGCGGCAAGATGATATGTCACTAGTACCGCAGGTAACTTTCCAACATTTCGATAAATGGGTTGTGGATTTTGTGGGTCCAATCAACACACATGGGGCAAGAACTGATACGCGGTACATAATCACAGCAACAAACTACTTGACAAGATGAGCAGAGGCTGCCCTAGTTGTGGATTGCACTGTTGCAACAATAGCAAGATTTCTATTTGATAACATTGTGACACGGTTTGGATTCCCAAGGATATTGATGAGTGACCGAGGCAGCCATTTTATCAATCACACAATAAGAGCACTAATGGAGGGGCTGCAGATATAGCACAAGAAAATTAAACCATATCATCCACAAGAAAACGGGACTGTAGAAGCATTCAACAAAATCTTGGAGCATGCACTTACAAAGGTATGTAACGCTAACCGAGATGACTGGGATTTGAAGATTCCAGCAGTACTATGGGCATATCGTGCCACCTGCAAATGATTGATGGAACATACATCATTTAAATTGGTATATGGGTAAGAGGCAGTCATGCCTATGGAGTACATCGTTCCCAGTCTGCGCATTGCAGCAACAATCGGCATGGATGATGATGCATCATTAGAAGATCGCACATCACAGTTACTACAACTTTAATAAGATCGTTTTATCGCAGGATTCCATCAATGTGTCGAGAAGGATCGACAGAAGGCTTGGTAAGATCGCGATATAAAAAACAAACAGTTTCAACAAGGATATTTAGTGCTTCTCTACGATAGCGAGTTCCTAAAGCATCAAGGTAAGTTACAAATGCACTAGTTAGGTCCATATCTCATTAATTCTATTACCTCTGGGGGCGCAATTCAATTGCAGCAATTAGATTGGGTGGTGCTACCAAAGCTTGTGAATGGTAGCCACTTGAAGCCCTATCGGACGGGGAAAGAATCGTGCAATTCCTGAGGCACTGTGCAGTGAAAAAAAATATATTATATATATATATAGGTAGGGAGGATAGATAGATGTAGGAAGGGATCTCTAGAAGGAATTGGTTGCGCAAGAATAGGGGTCCTTAGCACAGTTAGGTAGTCATATCGTGACAGCCGCTGGGTTGCGATTTAGTCAAATCAGCAATAAATATGGGTAGTTAAAATCAGTTAGCCGATGGCACTTGTTGAAGCGATGCACATTTATGGATGATCCGACCGTTGGGTTGGAACAATCAATGATGAATTTGGGTAATTAATGCAGTATTTAGTCATGATGACCACGACTGATTTAGTAATGATGAATGATGGATCGCCCGCATGCTATAAGAAGGTGCTCGACATAGGTTAAAAGCATCATTGAGCTACATTGAGCTACATTGAGTTTAATTGTAGAGAGTGATTGAAGCAGACCTACTATTGAGGGTAGTATGTGAGTTGCAGAGTGAAGCGAAGAGTGTGTAATAGCTAGACTAGTAAGGCGTATTGGTGCGGCATGCTAAGAAACCCCAACACTGTGGAGATTTCAAGTGAGCAGGAATCACCAGATCAAACAACTGCCATTGTTGAAGAATTCATGAGCATGCCATTCTGATCATCATCGATTCTGAGGGTAAAGAGGAATGCCCAGAATCCAAGCTCCATGCCACCATAGAAGAGGCAAATTAGAACTTCCATCCAGGCGTAAGGGGAAGGCACTGCCCAAACGGGACCCTCTAGCTCCAGAGTTTTTGAATCAATGGTTCACACTGGGTTTTCTATGAAGGATATTCTAGGGTGCATTGCGCCCACCCAACCTGGTGCAAATCCTCAGTGCTTGACCAAAAATCATAAGTATCAGTAAAAAATGCCACTGTTGCCAAAAGAGATGGTGTGCACCACTGACATTGTCCCTATGTTGATGAAGATGAAGTACGAGGATCATGATCTATTGCCGTGGAAGGATGTAGCAGATGAGACCTATGAGTCATTTCCTTCAGTCGTAGGAGGACCAGTAGTGCGTATTCCTCAGCCATGGGAGCAAGGGTTGGATAAGTCTGCGTTTCTAGGTCTCATCAACATGCTGCATTTTGGGCAGACGAATGAAGCCAATGCATGCGTCAAATAGATTTTGGTGTGCTTCCATGGAGAAAAGTTGTGGTTGGACACATCAATCACACTCACTGTTGATTTGATTTTTGAGATTACAGGGTTGTCGAAGGATGGGCCCAACCCATTGCAGTATTTCAAAGGACGAGATAATGATAAGCGACTAGCGACACGCTTGAAGGAGAGGTATGATTTACAGCATGATGGCATAGCCTATTGCATTGACAGCATTAAGGACAGAGCGGTGTGTATTGGCAAACAGATTTTGGAAAGTAAGATTGTCAAGAAGAATCTCCCTATTCAGTGCACTTCGAGGGTGATTTCATGTGCGCATAAATGTGCTGAGGGAGTCCAAATGAACTGGTCCCTCTTTTTCTTGAACCAATTGACTGAGAACGTAGTCGTAGTTAAGGGTGAGGAGTGACCTTTCACTTATAGTTGGCTATTGATATTAATTGCGTTTGTGGCTTGGATGGAGGTGTACAAAGGCACACGGTATCAAAAAATGTGGTGGGTAGAGGAGCCCAGTCAATAAGCAAATTGCATGGTCCAATTTTGGGTCTACTGGGAGGCGTTACAAGCAATAATGGTCAAAGTTCCAAGGTTATTAGACACAACAGTAGTGAAATATTAGCAAATTATGCAGTTCACCATCGGGTCGCATACTATTCAGATCCAGGCTCGATGCGACCCTGACAAGCAATGGCTGCTAATGGGCTATAAGCTGACAGATGAGGAATTGGACACAGTGGTCCAGGATTTGCCTAAAAACTAGCACGAACCAGTAAGCATAGAAGAAGTATCGATGAGGCCACCTGAAGATGCCCCTGAAGATCCTGTGTGTAAGGAGCAGAGTCATCATTATTCTGATAGAGAATCATCAACATAAACTCCTGTGGGCCTAGAGGCACAACGTACCTTTAAGGAGATAAGGATGAAGAGGAAAATGGAATAGGATTCCAATAGTAGTACCAGATCCACATAAGAAGCACAATTATAGCGGCTTATTAAGGCTGTCACAGACTCATCTGACGTTGCCGTAAAAGAAATGTGGATATCCTCCTAGGAAGGTTTTTTTGAGGTACGCACCAAGTTAGATTCCATATATAATGTTGTAGCAAGAAGAGGACCAAAAAGTGAAGTTGTGCAGGATTTCGTGTTGATTGGCACTGAGCCATGGGCTAGGAACATTTAGGTTCCCCCCACTGCAATCGATGTTGGATGAGAGGATGTCAACTCCTCACTACAGTAGATACAGAGCGTTGCATTGGACATCAACAAGATATCGACTCAGACGCTAGTACACATGCAACAGGTCTCCAACCAAGAGTTGGAAGATAGACAAAAGGAGCTTAGTGACCAGTACTTACAGTTGCAAATTGAAGAAGATGCAATGAAGAAGGAGGTTGAGGAATTATGGTGGATAAGGGAGCAGCTAACCGTAGAAAAAGTGTAGGAGATCGTAGCATTTAAGACAGCATAGGAGGAACTGAAGAGGAAGGCTGCTATAGAAATTACTGAGTTGAAAAGGGAAACTGATCACCTTATTATTGATAAGGTGCAATTGTTCATGAGTCAGGGGTAGGTAGAAGAGGCCATTACAAATGTCTGCCAATACATCAACAAAAGCACAGTAGAGCTGGATGCAATCACCAAGGCCAATCGACTTGGAGAAGTCATTGCATAGCTCTAGTTGGACAATAGCCTGTTGAATGCTATGGTTTACCCAGACACACTACCATAGTAGGCCGCAGAACGGAAGAGTGCCATTGAAGATATTGTGGCACAGTTTGATGAAATGGAGTAAGATGCAAAGAAGGTCATGGAGGCAATGACACAATTTTCGAGTAGTTTCGTTCAATATGAGAAGCTAGATCAACTCACTAAGCAATTGCAAGAAGCCGAGAACCAGTTGGAAACATTGAAGACAACATTAAGGAAAATGCCACCAATTGTTTTGATCACACAATATGTAGAACTGAAGGAGCTCCAATAGCGAGTTGCAAAGGCACAAGAGTGATAGCGAAAATGCAGTGACCAGCTCGATGAGTTCCAAGAGATTGGAGCCCAAATGTCGGGAAAAGCAATTGCTACACTGCAGGCTATGTAGGACGACAAGAAAGAGGTTAGTGGCAAGATGGTGGAGCACCCATTGAAGTAGGATCTCCTTACATGTCAGGATGTTGTTGAGAAAGTCAAAGCACAAGTCACAAAAATTTCTTAGCAATACAAAGACTTCAAGATTAAAATCAATGAGTACACTAAGTCTACCTGATGTTGGTCGAGAACGAGCCACAAGACTGTGTTGGGGGCCTATTGGGAAGGGGTTGGGGTAAGTTGCAGAACATCGCAAATGCTGCGCAAGATCAGAAGACACCGCGCAAGACAAAGATAACACAATAAGCATAAGATAGACTACTTTCAACTATTTTGTGTCACTTTTTGTACTTGTTGACCACTTTTTGTGGATAGTGGTCATCATTCAGTTAAATTAGTTAGGATTTAGTTAGAAGTGGACCACGAATGTCAAGGTGCAATCCTATAAATAGAATAATTGTAATCGTGATGAGAGACAGTTTTGGGGGGTATGTTTTTTATCTGAATGAAGAGATGAATTATTATCTATTTTGATCTGTGGTTTATTGCGCAAAAGTAATATGATAAGATAGATGTTGACCTGAATCGATGTTATCATCTCTTTTTCTGTCTTTCTAATCCTGCAAAATCGATGATAAATGCTAATTGAATCTGAAATATGGATCTATGATGAGATGTTTACTAATTATTAATGATGTTATATTTTTAGATCTATTTCGCACTGGTAGATCTATTACAATTATGAATGAATGACGTGTAATGATGAACAGTTCTGTTAAATAATTCGATCTGTTCTGGTCATTAATCTAATGAATCATTGATTCCCTAATCCTCTTCTATACTGCAAAAACTTGATTCCGTCATCCCTCCTTTGAACATCTCGGGTGAGGCCTTATCCGCTCTGTGGGTGTTGCTAGACAAGGTAAAACCTATCTCAGTCGATGATCAGGGAGATCGTAGTGATTCGAGTCTCGACAGAGTGTGACCCCTATCGACAAATTTTTGTTGGTTAAGGTATGAGCCAACAGGAATTGTCCCTTATTTCATATCATCCTCTGAATATCCTGTACAAGGATGGTAAGAATTCTTATATTTGTCATCCCTTGCAATTGGTTTTGGAAAGAGAAATCTATCAAATTTATCAGTTGTTAGCGACTGATCATGCCCTATAACCCACAAGAATTCCTGAGGGCATTATTTCAACATCATTTTTTTTAAATTAATGGCTCCGTCGCTCTAGCGATGACCATTTGCGCAAATCCTCGACGAGCTTGCTATACTAGTGATGGAATTTCCGTTGCTAGTATAGTAATCTCGTCAGTGAGTTCCACAAACAATCGTCGCTAGAGCGACGACACGTCATTGTTACAGCAACGTCACCTCATCGCTACAGTGACACAATTTGATTTTTTTTTAAAACCCACATTTCATTTCTTTTGTGTCTCTATAGAGACAAACTATGGAAAGTGCTACTAAAGCGACGAAAGTTTTTCCATGAAAAAAAAGGGGTCATGTTCGTCGTTATAGCAATGCACAAGTGTTGTAATAGAAATGGTTTTTCATGGAAAAAATGTGCACATGTACTAGTGATGCATAGGATTCCTTTCTTCCTTACATTGCATAGACATAAGTGCCAATTCTGACTTGCAATAACAACCCTTTTTAGTTGTTGTGTAGTTCCCAATGATCTATTAATTTCAAATGAATGTGAATGTAATACATACTCAATTCCTTCCTTAAACAAATGATATCGATCATCATCTTTATAGAAAAATTCCTTTCGATCATATAAATACGGGCTACCCAACACAATTCCACAAATATCTAGTGGAACCACATCAAATTCAACTTCATCTACAAAATTGGATGTTATTGTAAACTTTATATCACATTGTTTTGTTACTTGCAATATTTTATCTTTGCATACCCAAACTAATGGATAAGGTTTCCTGTGTGATTTTGTTGTTAATCCCAATTGCTTAACTACTTCTACTGAAATGAGATTAGCATGGGATCCACTATTTATGAATGTGTCTATCTTAGTTTGTTTTGTAATTACCCTTATATGAAACAATGCATTCATTTTTCTATCCTTAGAACTGACATGATATTTAGAAGTAAAAGCAAATGAAGAACCAATGTTAGAGTCATTAACAACAATAGCTTTACCTTTGACACCTATGATTGTTATCTATGTTTCATCCTCAGAATCTGATCCAAGGTCCTCAACGACAACCATGGCCTTTTGCTTCTCTTTTTTATCCTTCAACCATTTTAGTTTCAATTCTAGGTGTAGTACCCAACACTTTGCCTATTTGTACCCTTGTTTTTTATAATGTGATAAAGTAGGATTTTCATCACCTTTCCTCATTGTAGATGTATGCTTTCCTTTCCATTTTTCCTTGCCTTCGTTTCACTGGTTGGATTCAGCTGAAGAAAAATCATGATCAATCTTCCCTTTGGATTCAATGTGTGTAGCTTGTACACATACCTCATTAAGGTTATTAGGATTAAACATAAGTATTGTATGACACAAATAATTATGTAATCCTCCAATAAACTTGAGAATAGTTTCTTGAGTGTAAAGAGGTATACCCAAAGTCAAAGCTCTCTTTATGAATTCCTAAGTGTATTCTTTTACATTCTGACCTTTATATTTCCTTAAGTTTTTCCAATCCATAATGGCTTGTTGTATGTAGCCTAATGGATAAAATTGATTTTCTAATGCAATAGTAAATTCATACCAGGAATAAATAATTTTACCTTTTGTAAGGAAGTCTTCCAGTATCTTACTCTCCTATCAGATGAGTGCGGTGCCTCCAAGACGGAAAGTAGCCAAGTGGATATTTGCTTTATCATCTACAAGCTTCTAAATCTTGCAATACACCTCAATCTGTCTAATCCAATGATCTAGCTTTTCTACATTAAGTTCACCATTATATGTAGGAAAATCTAACTTAATATCAAGTTTCAAATAAGGTAAATCAAACTTAGCCTTCTCAGGTTGTTTCTTTGGATTTGAAGAAGTAGTACTAGAGATTTCCGAAGAAGAATAAGATGGAGAATAAGCCTCAAAAGGGTCTCCTCATTTTCCCAAATCATTATTCTATTCTTTCTCCTTCTTTGTTTTCTTCTTTTCCAACCTCTCTTGATAATATGCAAACAATTTTTCTACTATGTTTTCCATATGATAGAAATCCTTGCGAAATGCCTTCTCATATTCTTATCGGCATTCTTCATCTGACATTTTATTTATGTGATGTGCACATCTAATCTCTGGATTGAAAGTCTCAATTTTTCCTTCACCTTACTTAAGCCTTGATCTTCTTAACATTCACAAAATCACAATGCAATGGTTAAGATGGTTTGATACCAAACTTAACCTAAAAATGTCACAATCTTTATAACCATTATTTGCATGTGAAAATTTGTATGCTTAAACTCTTTAAAAGGATTTAAATGAAAAAATTAGAGAGCACAAATGAAACACATAAACACGTAAAAGAGATATGTAAACCACATAATTGAAGACAACAAATGATAACATATTTCACCCCTTCTAGGCTACGTCTCTTGGTCACTTCCAATGGGAAGGTTGATCTTATTAAGTCTTCAAAAGTTTACATACATGAGTTATGGAAGCACTTATGTTTTCTATCAGTTAAACTTAGAAACATACTACACCACTACATTCGTCTCGAAATTTTGAGAAAAATGAGAATAAAATCGACCAGGTTTGGTTGTAAACTCCTTTGGCACGCAAAATGAGACAACCATCTTTTGCGCCTCTATAGATATGTACCTTCTTGTACTTAATTTTCCTTAGGATCTATGCATATAAGGATGGTCGCGCTCTCCACATTGATTTTCGTTGCTAAAAAATGTGCATTTTTATAATGTTTTTGGGCCCCAAAATGGTGGCCATGCGCTCCATTTTTTGCCTTGAATCCCACCTTTAATTTAAAAGGATTATATTTTATATCCCACAAAATATGGAAACCTTGGTGTAGTGGTTAAGGTGCTTGGAAAATGGGGAGGAGGTGATGGGTCCAAACCTGTGGACCTCTCCCCATGTCATGGTTTTATTTCAAATTATATATTATATGGTTTGTTAACCCAAAAAATCCCTCACTAAGCTCTACATGACCTACACCACCCAAATACATCTATGTACGACCCTCATTTAACCCCCACACCCTAAAAAAGGCTCAAAAATATGAAAAAGGGCTTAAAAACCCCTAAAAAGAGGCAGAATGGCTCTCATAAGGGATATAACCCCGAAAAGAGCTAAAGATTGGGTAAAAGGGGCTAAAATCCCAAAAAGGGGCTAAAGCCCCAACCAAGGGCTTAAAACCCTAAAAATATTGAGAAAAAGTATAAATAGAGAGGTGGGGGTCACTCTCAAATCACTTCTCACCTCCCTATCGTTTTGCTGCCTGTGTGAGTGCCTTGAGACCATTTGCCTCTCAAGCGATTCACCCTCCCTCTCCTCCATTCTTCCATTGATCCATAGCTCCCCATCCATTGAGAGGTGCTCCCCCAAGCTAGGGCATGGTGGCCCATTTCAACCAGAGAAGGTATATTTCTATTTTTGTTCTTCCATGTTGTAGTTTTCTAACATTTTTTGCTTCCAGGTTTATTGTTCTAATAGTTTGTTGCAGGTTCTGCTCTGATTTCCTGTAGCCATCTTTCATTTTTATAACAAGTTTCCTGCAGGGTTGCATGGCTCAAAGCTAACAGTTATTTGCAGGGTTTTCTTTCTTTTTCAGTCCATCCTCACAGGAACCCTACCCTTCCGTCCTATAGACGGAAGGGAGCTGTTCCTACCTGTAGCAAGGGCGAAATCCCTACTACATGGTTTGTGGCACATAATTGTGCGTTGGCACTGGTTTCGATTCTACCAATTCTATTAGATATGTTAGTTGCAATAATATAGTTTACAACATACCCATGGGGGACGAGGGCTAAGCCCTCAGCCCACCTTTTTGCAAAAATGAATCGCATTCAATTTTAAATACAGGCTCTAACCTGTATGGTTAAGAACCAAATGGATGGCGACACAGTTAGGAGGATCCTATGGAGGCATAATCTAAGTGGAGTTCGGGTGTTCGATCCTCCCTAACTCCATAAAAATTTTGTCACTGATTCAATAGACTTCCAATAGGGATGCCATGTGGCAGTCCCTAATTAGATCACATATCAATCTACCACTAGTCCACCTCATCTTCCATGTCATCAACCATATCCACATGTGTTGTTTTGGATCTTCCACTTCAACCGCCTGATGATTGTACCTTTCATCCATACCTGCAACGTGGGACATTGTGGTGGTGACACGTTAGCATCATACAGGCCATGTGTCACCCTTATAGTGATTCCACGTGGCACCCCTTTTTGCCCATTTTACGTGTTTTACCGACAGTTCAGAATAGAATAGCTTTCACATCAAGAGTTCGTTTTGCACGAAATGAACATTGTCAGAAATATCTCGTTGAGATCTACCCAACTGCAAGATTCTGTTCACATTTTGAATACTTTAATTTTGATCGATCTCGAATATCCTCCTACATCACCAAACTTAATGTATTTCATATAAAGAGAAAACATATTGACACTCATTATCATTTCATTCATGAGTTAGTTAATAATGGAGATATTGCATTACTATTTTGTGGCTCTAAGGAGAAAATGGTTGACATGTTTACCAAACCATTAGAAACACTTTCATTTGAGTTTTAGAGACAATACTTAGGGATTGATAATGATGAGAATATTGTCCTAGTTAAGATTAAGGGGGTGTGTTAAGAATTGTAATCTCAACAGTCCACTATGGTCAAAAGTACATTAATTAGTTGGTTAGTTGAGTAGTTGATTTGGTCACCTTATCTTGATTAGTGACCCATAGTATCTTCCGACCCATGGCATTTACCCATGGTTTTGTTGTTATGTAGTCTTATATATGATGTTGCTTAGTAATGAGAAGGAAATAAATATGGCCATTTGTGCATTCCATTTTTTGCAGTTTCTCTTGTAACTTTAACATAAATAACATAGTAGAGATAATAAATTATTTTAAAAAATCAAAAAGTGAGAAAATGAAGGTGAATTTAAACTAGCACAACCATATAATTAAAACAATTGATGTATGCCAATCCATGTTATTATTAAAAAGGTGAAAAATTATGACAATCATATTTTCCATAAAAAAATGTCATAATAAATTATAATGATGCTATGAACTCCACCCCAAACAAACATATGTGGATTCTTTCAATTCCATAATTGAAATAATAAAATAATCTAATAACAAACGATGACAATGTGGTCAAATGTAATGTAGCCAATAACCCGCGATAGTCATTTGGGGATATAGGATATAAAAAATTTCCCTTAAATATCTTCTAAACAAATGGATGTGTTAACCTTAATGGTTACTTGTCATTATGATCAAAGTCCATTCGTCTCATTTACATTCTTTCATAACTGAAACATCTAAACAATTCAAACTAAAGTCCATAACAAAATAATTTAAGTCTCATACCATGTGGATGAAAACCTTGAATACAACATTTGATCTTCTTGGTTGATCTTATCCATCAATATTTAATGAACACCATCCATCATTAAAAGCAAGAGCCACGTGGTGGCAATGTCCCCGACATTGCATGTGCAATCTACAATGGGGAGGAGCTATTTCCATGCAGCTTTTGATAATTGATGCAATTGAATATGAATAGTTTAGTTGTTATTTTGGTAAAAAAGTAGAGATATGGATGCATATATTTTAATCCTTTTGACTAGGTCTACACTGTTCATGTCCATTAAAAAATATTAAAGATATATTTTTTCATTTGATTTCTTATATATTTCAATACCTAAGGAAGGGAGCATTCAAAGGAAGGCATGCTATAAATCATAAAAAAAGATAGGCCATATAGCAGCGTTAGGACAAGCCATGAGAAAATATCACCAAAATTTTCAGTTAAAACTATAAAATAAGCAGCAAAGCTACCAAATGCCAAAATCAGCATTTCCAAGGGAAAAAATATAACCTTCAAAGCAGTTTCAGAGTTCGCTGGATTCAACTCACTCACATGGAATATAGCCAAATTCTCAAGCAAAAAGAAAGAAACAACAAAGCTATCGAATTCAAACGACAATGAAGCAAAAACTTGTTCAATCTGCTAAGAGAGATGTATCATTACCTCTTTCTTCCCCGAGGGCTTATAGGGGATTTATGTGAAATCCAAAATCTGCACGAAAACGAAATTTTCATTTACACGAAGTTTCGAGTTTGAAAATTCATCCTTGGCTAAGTGAATTTAGATCCTAAATTGATCCCATACAAAAGCCTTCCACACCACAGATAATGGCTGCAAAGTGAGAAGAATGAATAAATAGGCCAGCCACAGATTGAGAAGAATGAATAAATCAGCGGGAGAAGGGAGAAGCGTCTAGAAGCGTTGTCTGTTTAGTCCCTCGTCCGCCGGGAACAACAATTGAAGCCATGGTAATTGGGGATATTATATAGAGAAAATTAGTTGGGCATGTTTCATTAATAAGGTTGAGTATAGTCCTATACCATAGGCGGGGTTTCATAGTATAGATTTTATTATACAAGGAGGAGGAAAGCTCACACCAAACATATGGGACGCACATGGCCTTTCCCATGAAAGAGAAGAAAAAAAGAGATTTATATTGACCGAGGGGAAGGAATAAAAAAAATAAATTTATATTGACCGAGGGGAAGGGATCACTAATTGCAAGCTCACCTCTTTGAAAGAGTGTACATCAACACCCCAAAGCCAAGCATCGCATCCCGCATCTCTAGAACCCCAAATGTCATTACGATGATCGTCTCCCACATGCACTGCATCCTCTAGCTCTACTCCTAAAAATTCACATGCCTTCCATAATATTGTGGGGTTGGGCTTCTCTGCTTCCACCTATTCCAAAGCCCCAAAAGCAAAAACCAAAATTTTACAAAGTAAATATTTCATGACCCATACAACAATATATTTATAAAATAATATAAACAATGGTTTTGAGCAACAAAATACACATTTTAAACAAATAAATGTAGATGAATGTCTTTGGGCACAAGAAGTTAGAGTGAATACCTCAGTTGATACAGCCAATGCGTCAAACCAGTGTTCACACCTGAGAGCCTGCAATAAAGGCCTTAGGGGAGTATCAAAATTTGAAACTGCTGCCAACTTTACTCCAGCTCTTCTCAGTGCTTCAAATACTTTACCCTCTTTTGGGTCACAAATATGCCAAGCCTACAAATCCAATTAATTCATCTCAAACCAATAGAAAAGCCCAGGTTGGGAAATCACATGTGCCCGATCATTTCTAGAAGAAAATAAGAACATAATATTCTTAAAATAAATAGAAATGAAACAGAGAGAAATGTAATAAATTATATTCATGTCACAAATGACCCAAAAATTATTGTATAAAGGAATAGTCAGGAAGAATTGGAATACAATGAAGAAAAGAATAGTGTTACTCAAGTATAAATTTAAGCTATCAACTATGCAGGAAGATAAAAACATGAAACCCTTTATAATGTTTAATAGTCCAGAAGAGTTAGACCACAATGAAAAAAAGGCTTAGTCTTAGTCTGAGCAGAAAAAATAAATGTAAATGAATACCTGATCCATAGTATAATACAGTAATACTCATAAAGCTCCTCAAAATATCGAGAATCAAAGTAGCCCGTAGCATTCTGTACAACAAACTGCCAGAAAGGTCTGGCGTCGTCCTTGAATTTTGAAGTGATACAAAATTCATGTTATAAAAAGTACTCCTGCTACTTGCCAAAACAGAGTTTAAAATTAAAAAGCATGTATGTTGCTTTCTAGCCCAACCAGTAACTAAACCATAACCAACCAAGCCCATGGATAGATTATAAATTACTTATAGCACAAAGATGATGAAAGACGTTTTTGTTTTATTTATAAGATTAACTTTTAATTATTAAACACTATAAAACCAAAATATTATTTAATTTTATACTTTTTACTAAAATAATTATTAATGACGAGTTTTTTAATTTTAAAATTTATATTTGATTTATATAAATCTCTATGTACATTTTCTATTTTTTTTTACTTTTCCTTATCAAATCATATCTGTAATTTTACTGGAATTATATTATTGTTTTTTTTATTGCTTAGTGGTTGAATCTTTGGCACGATGGAAGCTAAAATTATTATTTTCCACTCTACATTGATCGCAGTACACAAAGGGAAATTATTATTTTCCACCTTACGTTAATCGTGGTACCCCAAAGAGAGAGATTGGTATATGCATCAGCTCAGATCTCTCACTAGAATTGGGAGTAATTCGCTTAAAGGTTGCATTTGCCCCCAGTAATTGTCGTAGACTACCGCATGTAATTACAGGGTTTAACTAGTCAACAAGCCGATTGGACTTAGCTTGTTTATTATTATTGGAAAAGTCTCCAATTTCTGTGTTAATTATTTATGTTGGACACCAACTAAGTACATTGATTCTTTTTTCCTTGGCTATAGGTTTCTGATTATTTAAATTTGATACGGTACTGCGCTCTATTGAATCCTACGCTCAATAATATCCCAACATGTTTATAAATACCTTAAGCAAGTGTTAGGCCAAGGTTGCTAATAAGCCCAACGGTATCTTCTCAGGATTTCGTCCTCTGAGTAAGTGACCCCATACTTAGAGACCGATATTCCTGTATATCTGCATTAACAATTTGCACCCAACACAAACACATGTGTAACACCTGATATCTCAAACCCCAATTGGTTATTTCCAATCAAAAATTAACATCTCATTTCCCCAAATCATATAATCCAAGTATATATACAAATGCAAAGACACAAAGGAATTTAAAGGTGTAAAAAAGTGCTTGCTAGGTCATGTTTGCTCCTTTACGACCTACTAAATTGGCATGACCTTGATTTTCATAGAAACAAAAAATCAAAAATCAAAATTAATGAGAAATAACTACCTGAGCAGTTGGCTGGGATGGGAGGACAAGAGTGCCAACGAAATCCACCAAGAGAGCTTTGTGTGTAATTTCGTCGTACAATGATCTCCGCTACTCGATGTACCATTCTTGTTCTCCACCACCACATCTCCTTTGCCTCTGTAGGTGACGTGGATGCCATTAGCGAAAAAACATCTTTTTCCTCATTCAAATCCTCTTCTTCTTGATATATCAGATTGTTGTCGTTGTAGTACTAGTTGTGGGATTGAGCAGCCTCCATTTGCAGAAGCCATGTCCAATTATTATTTATATTTAATTAAAATCTGGGTAAGTCATTCATAATAGTTTGACTAACAGAGAGGGTATTGGGCTGATCGTTGGCCCCTATGTTGCTCTGGTTTACACTACCATCAACTCATTAACATGGTATACGAATACACGCGTTAATCTGCATGGAATCATGGGGAACAATTCTCGTTTTGTTTAAATTTCCACTGATGGGTGATGGGAGTAATTTTCGAGATTAACAGTAATTGAAATTCAGAGAATTGATGTACATCATGACAAGTATCAGTTGTGATAAGACGTACTTTATTATTCCTTAATAAATAAAATAGCGAAAACAAGACGAGCTCTGACTGGAGGAGTTGTTATAACATAGTTTATCAATAGAAAGCTCAATACATTTATGTGTATGTTTTAAAGGTCTGCAAAAAGGAAATGTTCTAATACTTAAATTATTCACTCTTATCCAAGAAGAGAACAAACAATAACTATTCCAAGAAAAATGATTAAACAAAAAGATGATAACAAATATTAATATATAATGGAGCTACACTTTAATGGCAGCAAGATATTAGAGGAATAAACATAGATCCACTTGGGGATTAAACTACCAAGATTAAAAAAAGAAATGAGGATTAGACGTACCTTAGTCATCGAATACACCACCCTCCTTCCATTATCCAATTTAAGGTTGTTTATCAATGTAACTAGATGTTTGTGGATATTTATTCAAAATGGATATTTCTCTTAGATATTTTTCTAGGTAAAATTGTTAAACCATTAATTAAAAATATTTTGTAATAATATGACACTTAAATAGCCCTATGTTACATAATACCATGGACTCAAACCATTTCTCTCAACATAAGGTAAATCCACATTTGGCCAAGTCAACTTTAACCTAACAAACTATTTTTATTAAACTTAACTTTAGATAAGAACCTTTCTCTAAATTTAACTAAGTCTATCACATAAAATCAATACTTTGTATATGATCCATTCTAAAATACATAGATATCTATTATCTGGAGGAAATAGATTGACCAAATAATATTAAAGACATTTTATAACAAAGATAATAAACTATTTAAGTAATATCCTTGGAATTCATACCATGAACTAATGTACTCATGGCTTCATAAAATTAAAAGTAACTAACAAGTCCTCAACCAATAATAATATCTATCCATTATCATAAAATTTGGTTTGCTTCACAATCCAAAACACAATAAATTAAATAAATTCTTTATTGAAACATTATTTTCAAAGGTTAATTGGTTTGCTTCATACTCCAAAAACATAATAATTTTTTTATTAAAACATTATTTTCCAAGGTTAACCTAAAATGTGTCAAAGATTTAGTGATCCATTTGTGATATTCTGGCTTGAATGTACCATCCACTAAAGTGGGAGAAAAGGTTCACATCCAATGTCCAATGAATACATAGACCTATCTTTAAAAACTTTGGAACACAATGATAATCAATCCAATATATTCGTCATTTTTATGTTAGTATAATGTCGTTCATCATTATTGAGATATGAGTAATGCATTATTTGACATTATTTGGACGTTCACAAACTAAGATATGATGCATTTATCAGCTCAATGTTCCTCTATATGACTTGTTATGCACTAAATATGTTACAGTGTGTGATCTTGTAGGTTTGATGTTTTCCTTGGACATTTGGTTTTTGGCTTGAGTGATATATTTTTTTTAGCTGAATGCATTCTTCTTTGGTGAGCTTGAACACTAAGTAGTAGCAATAGTTGTGATGCATTGTGGCATGATTGTTAGTTTCAATGATCAAAATGAACATTTTGCAGAACCAAACCAAACCATTTATTTATCCTTTGATGATATCGAGTGCATATCTCACATACATTACAAACATGAGTCTATTGACATTTATATGCACTTGAGCATAATTATACATTCACCGACACATTGTGCACTACATGAACAGTGGGCTTGCCTCTTGGTGCTTTCATGGCGTTTGAAAACACAAAGAAGCAAATGTGATATTTTACTGTGGAACTAAGACACTCACTTTTGATAGCATTATGGAGCCTTGAAACTTGACCAAATGATCAAAAAATTTGACAGGCATATTGAGTACTAGCACTAGATATGTTATTTTATTTGTTAAAGAGGCATCGTTTGTTCAATGTAGTACTAAAACTTTGGATAGGGGTCTGTTTCACTTTGATTTGATTAAAATCGTAGTCAAGGCTAAATTGATGGAACAAAATGACACTTGGACCAACATCTTGTAAGAAACAATTTTATTGATATACCTATGCAACATGAATTTAAGAAATCCAAAACCAACAATTAACTGGTTCCGGATTTCAAATAATTGACTAATTTAAAAAGAAAGAAAAAATTACTTTCATGTGAATCTTGCAAAGGCCAATGAAACCATAACAATACTATGACATCGATTTGTTGTTTCTGATCTTTTTAAACAATAACAATGCTATGGCATGGCATGGATATATTGTATCATTTATTTATGATATTTTTAACATATATACATAAGTTTGAGGTTACTAACCGGTATAACTATCTCACATTGGGAGCGCAATAGGATATAATATCTAAAATTTGAGATTACGAAGAGGTATAACTTTTTGTTTATGGGAGAGTAATAGAACATGAAATCCATTATTTGCTGGCACTTAAGCTTTTTTAGTATACTTTAGTATATCTCAGGAAGCATAATATAGAAACTTTTATGTAGCACTAATTCCAATGGAATGGGATGAGGATGAAGTTTACATTCTAATAACTTTACTGGTGTCGAGGGAGTTACCTAATATTTGAGGAATATGTATCTCAAAGTATAAGGTTTGGTTAGTAAAGAAACTTATGGATAGCAATGCAATGGAGTTCAAGTCTTGGTCCAACATTGCTTCTGTCGTTTCCTTACTTAAAAGAATACTGACTTAACATCATAGTTGGTATACTGCCCTGCATTCTGAAGAGATAGCCATTGCATGGAAAATGATGGTGCAGCTGTATAGAAGTGCTATATAGAAGTTGTTGTTAGATACAGAAGAAATATTTTATGGTTGAAACCTGCATTCTGATCCAACTTTGAGAACTTAAAAGGCTTAAAGATGGATTCTTAAAACACCTAGCGGAACACAATTTCTTTACAATCTGCAAATTATGGTACAAAATTAGCAATTGTAAATTATGTTGAGATTCAATCACAATTTACTAAATACATCACAATCTCTTCCTATCATTTAAAATCACAAATCACTCACTGTCATGAACTTTAACCACAAATTCACCATCATTTAAAATATTAGAATCTTAAAATAATCTTTTACCATTTAATATTTTAAAATAAATCTTTTACCAGAAAACTTAAAGATGATAATTCTGAGCTAATATGACCTAGTGTCTTTCTTGCTTGCTTTGTTGCTCAATAAACTAGGACTGGAACCATAACTACTGCTTATGTAGTAGCGTGAAGCAACAGTAGTGAGCATTACTAGGGGGGCGGTTTGTTTCGGTCTCTCAAGGCTCCTTAGTTGTAATCTTCCTTCCCCCCGGAATTCTATTGTGAGCAAGGCTCTGTGAACCAGGTCTATATGAACCAGCAGGCTATAATTTTGTAATCAAGGCTCTGTGAACCAGTTCTATATGAACCAGTGGGCTATAATTTTGTAATCAAGGCTCTTCTATCTTTAAACCGGCCTATTTAAACCAGGGTTGATACTACTACTTATTCTATTAAACCGGCCTATTTAAACCAGGGCTAATACTACTACTTATTCTATTAGAACAAGTCTACAAACTATGGTTCCTCATTATTTCGAAAGGGCTCCTCCTCTTGTAACCAGGGCAATATGAAAGAGCTAATTTCAAGGCTCCTGCTCATTCTCTGTTACTGGTGCTAATCTTTTACGGTTGAAGCTAATATGACGATTAGATTGTTTGTATTTTACAAATGCTTCTAAATGCTAATTTCTAATTTCAGAGGTCTATGAAACTCCGAACCACTGCAAAATAGACTAAATGTCATTTTTGTAAGTAAGGAAACTCTTTGCAAACTTCAAAGATCGCCATTAACTGAGATGAATGGGTTAGATCAGCTTCTGAATCTAAATCAAGAAGAACAGTCGTTTCATTTGACTTTAAACCAGCTTTCATAATAAGATAACTTTTGCAAACCTGAGAAAGGAAAAGGCAGAAGCAATGTTGCACCAAGATTTGTGCTCCTTTGTATTGGTATCCATAAGTTTCTTATTGACCAAACCTCCTACTCTAAGATGCTTATTCTTCAAATAAGCGGGTCTCTCTCGACACTGGCAAGGCTCTAAGAATGTAAGCTTGATAAGCATCACATACATCACATTCTCTATTGAAATTCATACTACATGAAAGTTTGTGAGCCGACCGTTCATTCTAGAAAGGGAAACAGTAAAGTGGAAAATGCCTATCCAACTCAGTTACAATAGAGCAATGCCATACCTATTCCCCTTATCCTTCTGCCTCAGTGCCTGCCTATGGGATTTGGTGGTTTCGGGATGTCTGACTCCGAGCTCGGTCTATCCACATCATAGACCTTCTAGCACTTTGCCTTCTTTCTGTTTGATCACACAATATGAGCCATAGACCAGACACAATAGATTCATATACGCTACACACAGCAGTGTTATATATACTATATATATAATCTCTTTCATACTAGCGTAGAATATATAGTGCTAAAGTACACTCTGTGCGAAATAATGGAATCTCATATATTTTCTATATTATGCTTTGTAAAATATAATGAAGAAAGCCTGCCTGCCATAAACAGACTTCTGAATTACTCTGCACTTGCATCATTTACAACAAATAATCCTGAGTATAGGCCATGGACCTAAGACTCAGGCAAGTGTTCTGGGAGCCTCACTATGCTCTTTTTCACCAGACTGTGTCAATTAAGGCAGTAGTTTCTAAGTTATATCAGACTTGAACTTACTGCCCCTTCACCCACTGTAGAAAGGAGGGGTAAGGTAAGCTAACCTTGGATCATCTAACCTGGTGCTTCTAAGATCAGGTCATAGGTTGGAAGAAAGCAATCAATCTCTACTGTTATACATATATGCGAGGGTCAAGACGAAGACAAATAACAAGGGTCAAAACCCTGTTATGCCCCGGGTCGAGGAATAAAATAGACAGAGGAATACTTGTCATCGAAACCAATTAAACTCTTTAAAGGCCTGTAAGGCCGAGACCCAGTCAATGGTTGTGAAATAAACCTAGGTGGATTCAATAACCAATAAATATAGTTAAAATTAAAATAAATTTAATGAAATTTAAATGGCTCTATATGTAATGCAGATATTGGGCGCACAGAGAAAACACAACAACTTCCAGAAAATCAAACCCAAGGAGGGTGAATTACAGAGGAAATGGAGGTCAAATGATAATTTTTCATTTTACAGAACTCCCCCTATTTAAGTTCATCTAGAAATAAATAAATGAAATTTTAGTGAAATAAATTGACAATTCATTCGTAGAAAGAAAGCCCAAATGGTAATAGCATTGAATTCCATATCAGAGTTTATAAGTTACAGATTTATCTGTAGTATACAAAAATATAACGACAGTCCTTAATGAACATCATAAGGGCAATGCCATGTCTCGTATGCATACATTATAGAACCAAGAGTGGCCAAGACACTGAGCCAAATCTAAAGTGATTAATACAGGAGATAGAAAGGAAATAATTTCCTTTTCTAATGAAGATTAAATTATGGCACGTCTTCAAACGAAGACTTACCTTCTCGGAATACCATGGCAACTCTTATAAAAAAATGCTCAGAGAATATGCCTGGCATTGGAATTCCATTCAATGAAGTGGATGTAAATACCTGGTCACGCAGTGATTAACATGCAATAAAAACAAAAACAAAGTGGAGTTAAACACCCATTCTTCTTATCCTTCCAGCAGCGAAATTATAAAGCTATAAATGAATCAAATCAATCTTTTGAAAAGTTTTATGTTCTTGCCAAGTACCTCGAGGGTATTCTGCTTGGAATTCTCAGACCCAAAGTAAAGTAAGAGAGTTCCAAATGCTTGGAGAGAACGCTCACTCCCAATGTCAATGAGGTTCCACTCGATGACATTGCAGCCCGGTATAATTTCTCGATCAGATGAGTATTTCTATAGTTTTTCCCATTTTTACCCATTTTTAATTATAAGTCTCCGGATTTTACTTTTACTGTTAATAAAAGTTAGTCTAAAGATGGGCAACACAGTGGAATGATTTCTGATAAGTGGCTGAAGTAGCAATGATATATTAGAATGGTGGAAGCTGAATCTATCCAACCCTAGGGTAAAAGGTTGAAAATATTCCTAATGAACCATATAAATAGTTTTATGGCTTACGAGTTAAAAAAGCATAGTATACCAAATTTTTGGGTATAAGCTGGTTTGAAAAATCAAAACTAAAGCGGTTTGTAAAATAAGTTGGTTGGTTCACAGAAAAGGACAATAAACTATGTGGAATACTCATCTGAGCAAGAAACCTAACATGGGAGGAATTAATTCATGTAGAACTCGCAAGATTTGAAATCGGCCTTCATAACAGAAAAGCTTCAAATTCAACACACAACAAAAACACATGACAGTGAAGGTCAGTTCAACTGTGGATGCATTAAATCTCCCCTGCCTTGAGCCATGGGACAATATGTATGCAGAAACCCTAAGCATTAGAAGGCGGATTTCTTAGAAAATATTACAGGCTACGAGTAGCCTTAGGAGTCCCATCGCTGCCAATTCAGGTAATGCATGTCAGAACCAAGGGGCATTATATTATTTTAAATATAAGCCTCATCTGTATCACAATTCATTTATGTAATGCACTGGTAACAAATTAATATGACATTATTACCTTGCTACCAAGAAACTCTCGAGAAACTAGCCTCATAACGTTTTTGCCAAGAAGTTGCTTATGCAAGCTTTTCAAAGTAGGGTGAAAGTCTAAGCCTTAAATGATGTGAAGCTCTAACTCAATTTAACGATGGAATCATAAGCATAACTAGATACGGTGAGATCATTTTATTAATGTTCAACAAATGAGTGCTAATTACAAGAATGTCGATACAATGTTAGATTGCACAAGCCACTCCTATGTAAAGCAAACGAGAGAAGGGAAAAACATATCTACTCTATATGATCCAAAGATTTAAGGATACGACCAAAATTGGAAGGAAAGATGTGCAAGAAGAGGATGCCTAGAATACAAATATAGATGTGCAATGACTATTATGGAGAGAGAATAAACATCCCTAACATCCTCTATCATTGTGAGGGAACCAATGCAAAACTTGATGATGTCCTTTGGGGACAAATTAGGGTTGAGGGGGCTTGGTTGATTGATCCTAGAAGGAGCTTTGGATCGAAAAGATCCCTCTCTTGTAACATTTGAGGTTGTGGGGAAAAAGTTCATGATAGAAGGTTGGTTGTTCAAATGGATTTGGTGGGAGGGGGCTTGACTCCAAGGTCTCGTAAAAATAGTGTATGTTGGCCTCGAGGAAGGAGGTCAGTTGTGTCATAGATTTGCCACCAATAGGATTCGAGGTTTGCGAGTTTGTTTGATGCTTACCGCCTCTAGTGGTCAAAATACACTAAAAGGAGGTGATGAGCTATCAGGAAATTCTCTAATATCTTTATCGTGTGTTGTGTCTGTGGACAGAATTCTAGCAAGCAAGTAGACTTTCATTTTGACGGAGAAAATACATTCGACATCGTTGCTTACGCTGGATTAGATATTGAAGAAATTCGGTAAAAAAACTGAAAACTTTCAGTTATACATGCAGGAGGAATTGCAATTTTAACTAGAATGCCTAACTAAATTAAGCTAATAATATAAAAAAATACAAATTTATAAAATATTTAACCTTCTTCATTTGATATTTTAATATTACACATGTTTCTAACATAAAAGTTTAAGAGTTTATTTGTGTATTTTCTCTTTTTGACGTTGGCCCTAGTTACTCGTAACACATCACAATGCTCTCTGTCAAAGACTTTGAGGGAAGTAGAAGTCGTGTTATAATGGCTAGTGAACCAGATTGCCACAAGCATAGTGAAGTTCAAACATGTGTAAAATGATGATTAAATGAATATACAAAGTGGGGTATTGAAAAAGAGATAGAATCGTGTATAATTTATTATAATACATCAGAAACAAAATTTAAGCACATCAATTAGAATCTGCCTTCATGAATTGCATGTGGATAAAGATCCTCAAAACTGCAACACTTATGACTTGCAAGAAACGGGTCACAAAGAGAAGGAATTGCTTGCATCATCTCTTAATCATAAATTATTATCATATACCATGTCAAATGATCTCCATCTATCCCAAAATAGGAGGAGGTCAGCATGGTTGATAAGAAGAGGAGTGTTATTTTTTCAGTGGCAGCAATAGAAGAAGCTATCAAGGAAACATAAAAGGCACCAGATCGTTCATTTATCTTCATTTCTCCCCAATCCCAATAAGGTGAACTCGCTTCCGAAATAATAAAATACAATAGCATGATGAATAATTTAGCTCTGATTTTAGCATTTCTCTAATATTATAAGTGCCCACCCTTCACCCTTGTTTATTGTTTCATGAATAGTAGAGAAATATATTGTAATATGAAATGAATGTTAACATTGTGAAGAATCAATTGAAATTTTCAATGAATCAATTTCTTTTTGTTTGTTTTTTTTTTCTTTTTTAAAAATTCATATAAATGTTGATATTTTGATTAGTTAAGAAAGTGGGCTATATAGCTTCTGCCAATTACAGAGGAGATTTTAATATCTCAGGACTTGTCCTAGTCTTAGTATGATCTTTTAAGACAATCCATGCCCGTGAGGGTTTCACCAGTATGTAGTAGATGTAGTGGAAATTAACTCTATTAAAGGTTCTTTGATAAACTATTTATATTTGCATATCTCAAATGTTTGCAATACCTTTCCGTGATCTTGAAATATGATAGTATTCTTATAATCTTGAATATGACATTATTCTTACCGGACAGAATGATATTTTTTGCGCAACCGTGTTGTATGAAGGTTTTTATAAGTTGAATTTTTTCCAAATTGCATGGTTATCAAATTTGAACATGAAAACGAACTAAGTGATTGTCAGTTCAGTTTTATAAAAAAAAATCTTCTAATAGTACTACCTACATGTTTACATTGAATAGGATAATTCTGAGACCATGGCATAAATTCCAAAAAGTTATTTGGTATTTAATGCAATGAATTGAATTGATTTGATGACACAAAATAAGCAGAGCAGACGTGGCTGATAAAATTTCCGTAGATATTACAAAACAATCCACTTCTTTGCTTTCGTGAAATTTTCAATCAAGAATCTGGATCATCTGTTTTGACATTGACGTCTACTTCAATGTTCTTAAATATCACTTACAACAAGACCGCAATTTTACTGAACGAAGATAAACTCAAATCTCATACAGGAAAACCATTATATCTTTACAGATAGATTATGCAGTTGGAAAATTATTGGGAAGTGGTTATATTTATAGGTATTGCCATTAAATAAATGCAATACCTAGAGTTATTAAGATTTATTATTGATTTTTTTAAATATATTTATTGTCTTGATTTTATACGAAATATATAAAAAAATGTAGATTTATTTTGATGTTAAACTTAATATATTATTTAAATTTTTATGTACATTAAGTGTGTTTATTTTATTTTTTATATTTGGGACAATTTAATATTTTATATATTTTATTTATAATTTATAGGTGATCCAAAATTCTTAATGGACTTATGGAATGGAAAATGTCATATTTTGAATATGACGCTTCCTATAATGAACACAAATTTTACCTAGAAAGATCCTATATGGAGTGGTGTCCTCACTCATTGCATTTTTTTTGCCTTTCTACCCTTCCTTTAGAGGATAAGTTACTTTTCAAGCCCAAATGTGCAACTCCGAGAGAGAGGAGGGTACACTTTTAGAAGGAGAAGTTGGTTTCCTACCTTGATACTAAAGGAATTAACTTAACCACCCAACAAGCATCAACAATTTATCATCTACCCAATAAAAAATGGTGCATCCCCACTCTATATTTAGGCTTATCTGTATGCCCTTCATGGCCTATTTGAGATGTAGTACTCGTTCTGGCAAAGCTGGTAAAGCTCATCCTCACTTTGGATCCATTGAAATAGAACTTGAGTCTAGAGTCTTCTAAGTAGTCAAATATCTACAATCATCAAAAGGATTCCTACCTAGGAGATAACAACAGTTATTCTATCTTTATTGAGTTTTAAGTAGGCTATAACAAAATTTAATCTATTTTTATTGAGTTTTAGTTTTTTGCATAGGCAATTGCAAACCACTAGCTATCACGAATGCAATGTCGAGGACATTGCCACCTAACATTGTAATGTCCCCAACATTGCCACACTAACATTGTGGCTAGATACTTGCTTGTAAATGAATTTTAATGTGTATCATTAAACATTTAATAATAAAGAATAATTAGATCCCGACATTGCCACACTATCAATGTGGCTAGATACTTGCTTGTAAATGAATTTTACTATATATCATTAAACAATTAATAATAAAGAATAATTAGAACATAGATAATAAAAATAAGTATACAGATCATTATTTATGGAAAAAAAACATCTTTTGACAACATATTGGTCAACTTGTCGTCTTTGAATTAAGACACCATCTAACTCCAACACAACACATCATATCTCATTTACAAATTACGAATTTCAACATGTTTGCCAACTGATCGTATATTGGTTTTATTTAAAAAAAACAATAATATTTTAGTGACACTTTCTCTGTCTTAAATTTATTCACGGTATAGATAGATTTTTTTATGTTTTTTTAATTGAAAATTACAGTTTTTGATATTCAACTTTTTTGAGAATAAAGAAAAGCTTGGCTTAATCTAAAAAACTTGTTAACATTGTTTGGGAAATTGTTATTTTAGTAAATTTGTAATTTTAATAACAGTGATTATCTGTATGACGGATTTTAAAACTACTCAAATTCTTGAAATTATTATTTAAACACTCTAACCTAGTAGCTATATCAACAAATATCAAAATGAATGTACCAATGAATTCGGCGACCAACTTCACAGGTTCAAACGATGCAGCAAATTATGATGTTGCAGATAAATTTCTACAACAATGGACAAAATGTAATATGGTTTACATAGATAAATGAGTTGCAGAGAAAGATTCACATTCATGATTGGGACTTGTACGCGAATATCATTTCCTTCCATTGATAGATGATGGGATAGATTTATCTCCCATTGATTCACCTAGAGACTTTTTATTTAATTAATAAATTGGTACAGCAACGATGATGGCCCAAAATCCCCAAGAGGCAACAATGAGCAATATTTTACAATGGGAAAATGCTTAGATAGAAATTTACATGAATACGCAAGTCATGAACTTTGTTTTCTCATATAGATGAAGCAATGATGATATCCATGGAATAAGCACAAGCTAACTTTGCACTAGTAGCCTGTGATAAGACATAGGATACAAGCTTTACTTGGAATAATCAGGTGTAAATATTGAATGTGGCTTTTCTAGGTTACTGTCAAATACCAAGGCTCAACTTAGGCAAGCAATGGAAACTACTAAGATGGATATGGTAGAGGCAAGAGGGGGTATTTATGGACATTGAAGAAATACAAATGTCTACTTGAAAGATAAATACACCGTAATACAGTCCAATCGTTCACTTTAAAATTAAGCATATTAAGTCAGTGATGTCTTTGATTGACAGTGATACAAAAGTGTGATTAACATCACGTACAATTAAAAAGGCCTTAAAAGTTGTTTGATCTCCATAAAAATGACAATAATGCTCAAATAATGCTTATGACTAAATATGTAATTGATCAAACTTGGGAATTGAACAGTGAGTTCATGACCTGGCCACCCAGATAAAGATAAAAATCAAACATAATTTTTACAAAGCAAACACAATTTTTATATTTTCCATTAAATGAGAATAGATGTAATTTTATATTTTTTTTTTTTCAAAACATCAGATAGAAGGAAGCTAACTCTACATAAAATATGCAATCTGGAAATGGAGACATCACAGACAAACTCTAATCAACAATCACATATAGTCTGCTACTCATAAATGACTGCAGCTGTTAAACCGCAAGCTGTCACATACAAACGCACTCAAACTGACTGAAAATCTTGTGCCAGACTACCACTTCTTGTTGAAATGAAACCCTTATTTGAGCAAGTTCAAATTCTGATTTGATTCTTTCTTCTGCCTAGTCCAGTAGCTTCACTATATAGATAACAGAATGAAATAAATTCCGAGAAAGCATCCACAATGCAAAGAAAACAAAAAATATAGAGAGATAAGTCAAAAAATAAGGGCAGACATTGTGAAAGGAAATACCATCATTGTTTCAAAGGAAAACAAAAGCATCATCATAATCAATAATATGAGACAATGCCAATGGGACCTTGGTTCACTAGTGAGGGCAATGGGGTATTAAGTCATTGACCATGATTTCATTGCGCCACCAAAATGACATGTTTCAAACAGGGATGAGACCTTTCACATGATTTTGGTGGAGTAAAATTACAAATTCCCTCTCAGACCTTGCAACTAAGCCAAAGGACGTCTATGTTATACAGGGCAGCCCCCAACCTTAGGATATGTTTTAAATTTTTGTAAGCAACTTACAAAACAAGCACTGTATGAAGCATGAATCTAGAGCTTCTCATTTGTCTTAAGGATGAATGTATCCAATAGAAGTTACATTATAACTACAATTAGTAGCCAAAACTCAAGATTTAGGGACAGGAGGAGAGCTTGAAACTAACATAGTGGCAGACATCTTAGATGGATATAAAGCATTGGTTAAATAATTACACGACTTACTCTGAGAATGTGACATCATTTATTCATGACATCTGAGATGTAAAAAACCATATTTTGTCATGTATGTAATGTTGGCATAACATGATATGAGATGTGCTCTATAATCATGAATTATATATAGCATGCAATGTGCATACATGGCAACAAAATATATCCTTCTATGATATTTCACTTTCCCTAGATAACTTCATACTTAGATGACATGCAAACAATCAAAATGCTAGATGCACACAACAATAGTGAACATGATCCCTATCACTTAAGAAGTCTTAAATTAGATTTGGTGTCATTCTTCATACATGCCAGAAAGGATTGATTTTCCAATGGTTAATTTTTGTATTAGATGAACAATCCTACATGACTGTTTCCTAGTGGGGGTGTTGCCAGCACCATTCAAAAAAATTAACAAGATTCCAGTCCTATCATTCCTTTCCAATGAATTTCCACTAAGTTAATTATAAAAACTTAACGATCATGTTGGATAGCACAGCTGAGGCCAGTATCCGTGTGATTTTGATAAGATAGATCCCTTTTGGGTATCAAACTTGACTATCAGGTTCATCGTTCGCTCTGGAAGGTTCCTTGTAGTGTAAACCAGCATTAGAAAGACCGAAAGAAAGGTATTCCTATCGCTAAGAAAGCAAGAGGTATCACAAAAAATAGCCTTCTTTTTAAAATACCAGAATATGGTTGTTGTTTTTTATATGGACGGAATATTTGAAGCCTTTCTATGACTGTAAAAACCCTTTTTGAAAGACGCTGATGTCTATACATGCTCTTAAATCCTCTTTAGGCCGAAACACTACACTTAAATGAGTAATTGGATTCGAATTTACTTTCCAGCTGATAACAATTTGATCAAACAAATGAGCTCAGGGCATAGAAGAAAAAGCAATAACATACCTGCAACATCTTGGCCATCTTGGCCATCGTAAACTCCTCTGTAAACGGTCCCAAACGTTCCCTGGGCTATAATACTCCTAATATCCGGTATTTTTAGGTCAATTTCCCACTCCTCCTTGGCCTTCTGGCTTCCGATTTCGTCCAGACCCTGCTGAGATGCATGTCTAGATTCGTCAGATCATTCTCTTTTATAAGCCAAGGAAGAAGATGTTACAAGGTGAGCATGAATGACCTCTCATGAGTGGTATTAATGCTAACAAACAACTGTGCCCTTAAAGAGTTAAGGTGATCGAGGAGCCAGAGGAGACAACATTGAATGAGTTATCGAATGCAATGTGCACATATGGAGAAGTTGGGGTGCCCAACTTTCAGGTAACTCCTGTCATCAATGCACTTAGACTAAAATGTAATTAGACTGTACTGGAATTAAATGTTTGTTGTGTCTTGAAATTGTTGTCATACATGGTAGCATGGGTAATCAGTATTTAATATGGATTTTAGGCATTTTTAGGTATAAATTAATGTAGCTAGTTGGTATATTTAGTGGTGGCAGTATCAATTGTCTGGTTGCAGACTGTATTAATTGTTAGGTTGTCGACTGTCTATTGCAGGCAGTAAATACAGGTTTATGGCAGGTAATTAAAGTTGTTGAAAATTTGTTGTAATTATTATTTAAAGCTATATCCGCCTCTGCCATTATTAAACCATCTGCAACAACAGTCTGTTCACCATATTCTCATCCACACACTATAAGATGTCTGACACAAAATTATTATTTTCTACTTACGCTAGCTCGCCGCCGGGTCTTGGGGCACAAAGTCCCAAGCCTACGTCACCTATATGGACCAATAGGAAGCAGGATAAATTAAAATTTAAATAATCCTCCCAAAAAATTTGATACAAACTATACCAAAAACATTTGAAATGTGAAAAATTTAAATCTTCCTCCTAAATTAATTCACCTAAGCGAATCATATATATCCCCTGTCGGGGACATAAAAAAAGTCTTTGTGTAATAATTAAAGTATAGTACTCCCTCTATAGCATTCATAATCATCTAATATAAATTTTATTTGTTATTTTTACTTAACCATCGAAGCATAAGAATGCATGTACAACTCTAAAAAGTTTATAAATCGTTTACAATCAACAAATACTTTCTTTATACAATACATGGAGCTATAATATCAAAGTGGTATGAGCTCGATAAATAACTAATTTAATAGAGTTCCAAACATAACTCCTAACACATTATCATCATATAACCACCACAATATACCATAACTTCGGTTCTACTTTCTATCAAACTCATGCACATGATATTTAATATTCTCTTAATTAAATCACTCTTAATAACCACCATGCCTACTAAGTGTTTAACCCCAAAGCTACAATGTTTTATTCCTAACTCTATGTAGTTTTTTCCACATATTTGATTATTGTTCAACCAATGTTTCCATCAACCCTTTCTCATTTAGTAAGATCACATTCACCAAAAATCAACTTTTAAACTACTTCAACATCTTTAATATACTTAACAACTAGCAATTGCCCCCAAAAGGTGCAATAATACGTCGATAGGTTGTTGTTGGAGGGTGAAATGGCTGATATGCGAAACTAAAATCAAATTGATGTTTTGGGAAAAAAAAACCCAAAAGTGCATAGACTAAAGTTTACCCATTTTATATACTTGGCCTTGTAGGATGATTTGTGCACCTTAGAGAACCAAAAGAAACCAACTTCCCCACCTCTAAAGAATCCCCTCCACGTTACACATCAATGGACCCCAACTTCCCCACCTCCAAAGAATGCCCTCAACGTTGCACATCAATGGACCTTTGAGCCCCTAAGAACTGTAGTGATTACTAAAAATATCAAAGGCACAAAACTCTTAGTGCTAACAATTGTAGGGCTTGACAAGTTGGCAACATCCCTTAGTGACCTACTATCCACGATGGCAATATGATGTAGTGTAATGTCCCACCTCCCATACACACTTCATTATCCTTTCTGATAGAGCTCACCAGCAACACATGGACCAAACCCCTAACATTTGTTGTGGCCCCATTGATGATTTTTGAAAGCCACCACCAAACCTCCAAGCCACTGCAATTGTTATCTATGTTGTCTCTTCTCATACCCTTCTAAAGAAATGCACACAAATTTTGTTCCTAAAGAAATTCTCTAACTTTATGTGCTACCTAAATCCTTGTCCAAATATGACCACATGATATCAAACATGATACCCCATAAGCTCTATTGCATCTCTCCTATACAATGCTATTTCTTTTGGAAGCATCAAATCCAAAAGAAACTCAAACAAAACACGTAATATGGATCTTATTATTATTTGTAAGAATTACTAGAAGGTTCTACCTACTAGAAAGTTCCTTCACTAAGAAGTCTTACTAGAAGGTTCTGCCTACTAGAGAGTTTCTTCACTTGAAACCATATATAGGTATAGAATAAAACAGTAACAATATGTCATCTGAAGTATTTTGTAATTGCATCTTGAGGCTTCATTTAGAGTTTGCCACCTCAAAGAGTCTATTGAAAATTGGTTTCATCAATAAAAATGTTTCTATTGTAATAATTTGTTATTTATTATTGTCTATTACTATGGTGATTCTTTCTTTTCATTCTAAATTTTTTCTTTATTATAGTCTTTCTTTTCTAAATTTCCAATTGTTCTATTTTAATATAAATAACTTATTTAGTTGATACTATGCATTTGGTGGTTTGAGTTCACTGCTAACTATTTTCATAGTGGTTTTGGTTGACCACCAAGCATTTGCAATTCATACTAGTATGCATATGGTGATATTAACACCACGTTATGATTGACCCATAAGATAACATGATGTTGATTTGTATAATGTAAATGCGCGATATTTAACCCTGGCATTTAAATATGAATTTGACATGAGTTAGATATATTGTAGGTCAACAATGACATAATATTAAGGCGACAAATACTCTACATGCTATAGAGCATTAAATGCGAGGGCGGTCGCACTGTCCGCTGTTGGATCTTACTTTGGAAAGGATCCGACAGTGGACAGTGCGACCGCCGCTGCATTTAATGCTCTACAACATGTAGAGTATTTTTTGCCTAATATTAACCAATACATGTGAAAAATGTTGACATGGTATGATTTGACATGTGTGTTAGTCCTACGATCAAGATGATGTGAATCGATGCATGATCTACTTCATCTATGTGATACACTCATGTTATGAATATTGTCATCAATATCAAATATGTCTTGCCAATGATCACAATTCATATAAGAGTGCATAAGAATTGATATATTATTTAAGGGACACAAATTAATGCAATACCATGTTCTTGATCATGGGGAATCCCTGAGATGGTTTGGATTCCATATTTATTTAAGCAACGAGGCACCTTCATTTTAAGTGATGGTTTGGATTCCATATTTATTTAAGCAATGAGGCACCTTCATTTTAAGTGTCATTATCCATAATATAAAGCATGTGCGAATTTACAACAAGTGGCATCCTACAATAAGGCAAAATCATGCATCCCCTTTTTATTTAATGCAGCCAATGGGTCCTTTGGAAATCACTCATGCCCCAAATCCCTTGCTTCTTATGCCAGTTTTTGCATATCATATTTTATGGCATCTTGTAGTAGTTTCTCTAGATATAATGGGATAATTAATTTGGGAATGATTAAATTGACAGGATCCAAGGAGTGGTGAGCTCTTAGGCCTTTAATTTTCTCCTTTTCATAGAGTTAAGGATACTCTAGGGACTGCTGTTGTGTATTGCTTCTTCTTCAATAAAAAAATTGGTTTATGTGCATAATTTATCTCTCCATACTTTTCTTTTTCTTCTTTATATATGAAGCGAATAATTATTCGCTCATACAATAATATTCACCAAAAGACTTGGTAAATCAAATGAGCCATAATAATATATATTGACGATAGGATAAAAAGATGATTCAATATTACAAACATAGCTCGATTTTAATATGGCTTGAGCTTTCATAATGAAGGGTTATACCCCTTCACATTTAATAGCTAACTACTATAATAATTAACAATTATTTAATTATTTAATTATTATCTTTATTTATGTTCGTTACAATATACGTCTAGATGATATATTGTTAAGTCTTTTAGAAAATAAGGGTGAATACATTTGTGCTTATGTTAATGTATTTATGCTTTTAGGAACAAAGAATGTGTTTTGTCCTAAGAGATAATTAGTAGGTTTTCTTGGTTAAGAGGGGTGATTGCATTTGTGTTTCAAGACTGAAAAATACAAGGTCTTTGTCTCATCATCATTTGGCTCTATTATTCATGCATATCTTTGATGTATATGATATTATTTGTTATCTAGGTTCGGGTGAATTATGGTTGAAGTTCTTTGTTGAAAAGAGGGATTGTTTATGTGTTACTAGGCTAGAAAATATTAGGCCTTTGTAGTCTATTATGCCAACATAGTATTCTTCTCATCCCTATGTGGCCAATCCTTTGGTAAATTCTTACACCAATACTGATAGTGATGTTGGTATTCTGAAAACAAATGAGAAATTTGGAAGATAATATTGAAAGAATGAAATAGGCCTTCGAATATTATAGTTTGCAATTGGAAAATTTAAGAAATACTTAGGAAGCAATAGAGGCCAAAATAAGTGATCATATCTCTAAATGTGAGAAATTTGTCAGAGATATTGATATCCATTTCAATATTATTCTTGGATTTTCTCATGGATCTAATTCATGTACAAGGAAACCATGGGTTTCCATAGAATCTTTTTAATATTTCCGTAAAGAGTAAAACATGAGCCCACAAAATGTTCAACCCATAACTAATCAACATCATTCTCTAATATACATTGGCTTAGAACAAGAGAATGTTTTAATGGAGGAAGCCCAGAATTGTGGTCATCATATTTGAGAGAAGAGGCTTTGAATAAAAGTGATCTAAGGCAAAGATGCTCCTAGGATTTGAGCACAACTTCCAAACCTGATATCACCTCAAAGAGAGGAATGAAATCATTTCACCATGGAATTTGCTATCTAGTAGGATTCTCCTATGCAAGTTCAACTTCAAATTATGGATTTGGTGTAGTTTCAGTATGTACTAGTCATATTTAATCTTGAATTTCTCTTTCTTGCATGTTTTATGGATTTGGTCATGATTGAGTTGATGAATTGTTTGCAATTTAATGGAACCAAAAGGAAACATATTGGAATATTATGTAACATTGATAGTCTAGTACATTTTCTCAGGGATCTCATTGATTTCTTTTTGTCAAGGTTATTGATTTTACTGCATCCCCTTTCAAGTCAGTGTGAGATAAGGATAAATTTTTCCATCCTTTTTTGATTAAGTACTTCTAGAATTTATTGCCTAAAGTATTGTTTCTAGCAATTTATTATATTTTATGATATTAATACACATTTACTTATATGGTAAAGTGGTTCCCTAACAATGTTTTAAGTGCCATAAGGCAAGTACTGTACTAAGGATTTATGATTTCTAAACCAGTTGATTATATCATTATGAGGTACAATATTTATATAGTCACAAACAAGTAATATTAATGTCAAAAATTTTATCCAAGAAGTTGTTAAGCTGGTTGAAGTAAGAGATTTGAAGTCTGACTGCATGAGGTCTACACCATTAGAAGTATTTTGGGATATTTCTAGGATTATTAGCAAATGGTATGTTGATTACATTAACATTTCTAGCTTGTACAGTTGAAATGTAACACATTCAGAATTGAAGTGACTGAATCTATATTTTTTGTTTGAAGTCACCCCTATTATATATGATTATTTTTAGTTTTTTTATGCTAAGCATTAATTATTGTATTATCCATATTTGTAATCCTTTCCTAACCATTGGTCTTTATTTGAGTGATCATGCTCTTTACCAAGTTGGATAGTTTGTATTTTCTTTCTTCGGAGTTGTCATAAAACACGTGTAAACTTACTAAATTTTTAATGTCAATTAAACATGCAATTTCAGTAGAATATGATATATTTTATCTCTTGACCTTGTCATGGATAGTGATTCATGACAATCTGAGAAGTGAAGTGCTTCTAATGTCCTGTTATGCCTAGAAAAATAAAAGAGTAAACATGTCACTTTTTTTCCTAGTCTTTAGACTTGAATAACACCATAGTTCTACATAAATCCCTACATCATAAGGATATTTTATTTCATAAACGATAGTTTATAGCCAATACATATTCTAAAACTATACTTAAAGGGTGCTAGATCAATGGAAGAGAACCAACCTTATAAGAAGGAAGTTGGTGGTTCGATTCCTCTGTTCCCTAGCATTAATTAATAAATGATGTTGCAATGCATTTTCTTAATATACTACCAATTGATGGAAATCATTGTATAAAAATGATTAAATATAATACTAATTAATGACACTAAGTGATTAAAGTGACTAAATATACTACCAATCAATGGAAAATAGTGAATAAAAATGACTAAATATACTACCATTTGACAATAATTAATGATTAACATGACTAAATATACTATCAAGATGACAAATTACAACAACCAATAAATGGCTAAATTTTTTAGTCATAAATTTAGTCGCTTCATAATTGACTAGCAATAAACTACTAATAGTCACGTAACCAAAATTACTCATTTATATGCAATTTTTAGTAGTTTTTTTAGTCATATATTTCTATTTTTCTACAAGAGTTCACATCCATATAAGATAACAGAACTAGATGAGTCTCAAAGTGGAATTTAATTTTATCCCAAAGGATAGAATCTATTGATTAACAACTATTTTCAAGTCCATAATAGGATTTTCGCCCTCCATTTATCATTTTCTCAATTCTATAGTTCAAGTTAATCTTGTAGGAGGATACATGAAATTAGCATAAGTGACCTTTTGTCATTTTATTATCATAACCTTTATTTTGATAGTGTTAATAGCCATAACCATACCAAATAAAAATTCCTTGATAATTTTTATTTTCTTATGAAGATCATAGGGATTCCTCTCCCTAAGAACAATATTAGTAGTGTAAAGAATAAGGACGATGACTATATTGGCCAAATTCATGTGAACAGAACTTGTGCCTTCCAAACAACCTTCTATATTGTCAATGTGTATACCAAAAAGGGTAAGGGACAGGGGACAACCTTACCTAACTCCAATATTATAATTATTATTTTTATTTTTCTGTCCATCCCTCAAAGTTCCTAAACTTGGCAATAACCTTCTCATAAAACCTTATTTCAATCTCAAGTCAAAAGGGATTTTTATCTCTCTTAATTTATTCCAAGGGTTAGTTATGGGAACTATGTCAAATACTTTGCAAAGGTAAACAAAGAAACACATAAGGTTGGTTTTATTATGATGGCACTCCTCAACAATGGTCCTAAGCATACCAAGGTGCTTCATAGTTGAATGATAACTCTTAAATCCTACCTAACCATTAGCTCTTTTCTATGACTTTCTAGCCATACGTTGATCTTATTTTTGAAAATAATTTCATGTAACTTGGTTAAATGGGGGATTATAAAGATGTTATTATAACTAGATGTATTTTTTTCATCTCCACGTTTAAAAATATGAACAATGAGGCTTTCAATTCATGGTTTAGGGAACCCTACTTCATTGCTAAATTGAATAGCTTGTGGATATGAGGGATGACAATAGGGCCACCAATTTTTAATATTTCTTCTTGGTATCCTCTAATGTCCTTAGATTTCGATTTTTTGAGCCTTCGTGGTCAACGAAAGATCACCTTGGCCCACTGTAGTCAACTGTGGTTAAATATTGTCACACATGGTCAACCATGGAAAACCATAGTCAAATATGGACAACCATGGGCATACAAGTTCAACCATGGTAAAATGTGGTCAAACCATTGTAACCCATGGTCAACCATAGTCAAGCATGGTCAAAGATAGCCAACCATAGTTAAAACTAGTTAACCATAGTAAAATATGGTTAAGTAAAGTCATTGAAACTCAACCATGGTGAAACATGGTGAACCATAATCATACATGGTCAATCATAACCATGGTCAATCACATTCAAACATGTGCAATGATGGTAAAACAAATATCAAGTATATTAAATCATATTTTACAAGTATATCAAGTATATTAAATCATGGTCGATATATTAAATCATCTTTTATGTGTCGATTGGCACCTTCCTCAATGGAAGACCATGGTTGAGCATGCCTTATTTAATATGCTCAACCATGGTCATCCATTGAGGAAGGTAGAAATCGACACATAACTAAAGCCATATGAATATCATAATACATCATAACCATTCATGAACATTGCAATGAAACATAACCCTTCACAAACATTGTAATGTGACATAACCCTTGATGAACATTACATGAATGTAGAAATTTGGCATAAATCAATGAATATGAACATCACAATGCAACATAATAATTATAGAATTTTTTGGTCCAATGTTACCCTTTAGGAGTATCGTAATGTGACATAAACCTTGATGGAAATCACAATGTGACACAACCATCGACGATTCTAGTAATTCAACATAACCAAGATAAATGTTTTGCATTATTAAAAACAAAGTCAACCATAGTCATCCAAAGTAAACTATGGTTAACAATTATTAGACATGGTAAAACATGGTTAACCATAGTCAACCATAGAGAATCATGGCCAGTTCATAAGCCAACCATGATATACATTTCAATACAAAATAATTATTTAGGAACATCATAGCCCAACATAAATGTTTAAGAACATTGAATTGTGGTATATTGAAGAACATAATAATTCAATATAATTAAACCAAGATGATTTTTACAATACCACATAACCATTGACAAATGTTACAGTCCAAATTATCCCTTCATGAATGTAGTAATGTGACATAACCTTTAATGGACACTAAAATTCAACATAAATCAACCAAGATTAGGATTGGCATGTGACATAACAATTAAGGAACGTCACAAATTTGACCACCCTTTATGAATGTCGAAACACAACACAACACTAAGAAATATAGAAATTGCACATAGGTTGAAAAATATGAAAATCACAATACATCATAATCAGTCAAGAACATCTCAATGAAGCATGACTATTAAGGACATGACAAGGTGACATAACTCTTAATGACTATCATAATCGAACTTAACCATTAAGGAACGTTGCAAATCAAGTAAAAAAAGATGAACATCATAATGTGATAAAACCATTGGGGAATGTCGCAATCAACCATAATCCTTACAGAGCATCATAATGTGACAAAACCTTTGATTGATATCTTAATGTGACATAATAGTTGAGGAACAACCACAATTTTACATAAGTAAACCAAGATGAATTCCATAATGCAACCTAGCCATAATTTACATGGTTAATCATAATAAACCATGGTGAACTATAGTTAAATATGGTCAACAATGGTCTACCTAGGTCAAGAAACATAATTGATAGTATGAAAATATGATCAAACATAGTCAAACATGGTTAACCAAAGTTGACCATGGTAAACAATAACCAGGGATTGTAAAGCCTACTCAACCATGGTCAACAATAATTCACCTTGGTCCACCATGGTGCACCATAGTCAACCATGATCAAATAGTGTTGCCCATGGTTAACCATGGTCAACCATGGCCAACCATAGTCAAACCTGTAAAACCATGTACTTGCATGATCGACCATGGTTAAACATGGCCAAGCCATTGTAACCCATGGTCAACCATAGTCAATCATTATCATCCATATTTAACCATAGTCAACCATAGTTAAATATGGTTAACCATAGTCAGATATGGTTCACTAAGGCCATCATAAGTCAACCTAGTTAAACACAATAACCATGGTCAAACTTGGTAAACCATAATCAAACATGGTCAAATATTCTCAACCATAGTTAACCACATGCAAACATGATCAAGCAAATGCCAACTATATTAAACTATATTTAACCATGATCATTTTATTCAACCATGCTTAATTGTGATCAACCATGGTTACGGAAGTCATTATACTCAACCAAAGTCAAACATATTTAAGCAAAATTTACGATAATTGAAATTGGTCAACCATTTTTAAGAATAGTCAAACATAGTGACTATAGTTAGCAATGGTTGACCAAAGTTAATCATTGTCAACCATAGTGACACATAATTGACCATGGAAAACTAAAGTCAACAATAATCCGGCATGACTAATCATAGTAAACCATAAACATCCATAGTCAACCATGATTAGTTATAATTAAATATAATCAATCATAATCAACTATTATCAAACATCGCAAACACTAATATTAATTATATCATATTTTATATTAATGAAAAACTATTATAAATTATATTAATAAAATAATTTTTCAATTATCCTCGTGCTCTCTCTCTCATGCCATTCAAGAACCATTTCTGCAAAAATCAATGAATTTTGGGTCATTTACCATGTTTTATATGCAAAACACAAAATACATGTGTACAATGTATAGCACAACACGTACGATACGTGGTTACCCAATTTTCCACCTGCATATTTTTGTCGAATACACAAGCTCACAAGAGGATACCCGCATATCCCACGTTGTGCCATTTTTATGTGCTAAATCATCAAAAAATTGCAGGAAAAACTTCAAATAAATGACATAAAAAGAAAGACAGGAGAGAAGAATTACTTGCAACTTACGGAATTGGATTTGGTCTACTGGATTGATAGTATAAAGCATTTGAAGTCTAGGGTTGTTTTTCACTATTCCAAGATAAAAACAAAATGACTTAATTGCTATTTATGATAAAAGTTTCTAATTTTTTACCCACTTTGTATAGTTTTTGTCTAATTTTAAATCCTATAACTAATGTTGTTTTTATTTTTGACTATATTTTTCAGGTTATGGATAAAAATTGAACATTATACCTCTACAAATAAGGTAGGATATTGTCACATTGCGTTTTGCATCTATACCTCATCCAGCTTTGAACCATAGGATTGATTTTTATGCATGGACTACGATGTGCAACCTCCTAACATCTTTCAATCGTCATGGATCTTCCATGGATTGGAGCCTACCTAACATGGGTTACCCTAGTTAGAACATTTCTTGTCATTATGGTACCCATGATGCACGTTGTTAGGACTAGGGAACCTTCTTAATTTCCATTACATGTGAAAAGATAAGCCTCATACTCTTTCTTTTTGCTTACTACCCCTTGTTATAGGCTCTCATCATATGGATTTACCTTGAAGCTCTGGTATGACTCCTTAAATATGACTAAATTTTCAAGTTTACTTGTTCTTTCAAGCTTGTTAAAGGAATTGGAAGATCATCCACATTGGTATAAGTTTAACCCTTTTCTGGACCATGTGGATTACTTATGAATGATGTATACTCTAGTTCATTGTGGTTAGATGAGTATTCCCATGTATAATTTTATCGTTTTTTTGGGCCTAGGGGACTAAATTTACGAAAAAAGAGCCTATATGAGCTTACTTTTTCTTTTTCGTGCTCTGGTTTAAACCATGAAAAGGATTATGAGCGTTCTTTATGCCATTTCCATGCTCGCTAAAACCTTAGTATAAAGCATCAAGTTTATTGTTGGTTGCCCCATACTCATAAATAAATGGAACAACTTGAGTGATCTTTCCTTCCTTCACACTCGTTAAACTAAGGCTATGTGATTTCTTTCGAAGGAGCGTCGATATGGTGATAGTTTACCCCTTTTCTGGACCTTGCCAACTAGCTATGAAAAATGAATACCTTAGCTCTATGGAACTAAGAGAGTTCTCTTCTGGATTGTTTTATACTTTTTCAAACTTAGGAGACTAACTTTACAAAAAGAAAACCCTAGAGTCTTCTTTAGCATTTTTCAGACTCTCAAATTGTGAAAACATCGTCGAGCATCCACTAATTCAGGCTCATAAAATCCACGAATCAGTGACTTATCAAGCACTATTCTATCTCTTCTTCAATCTTGCTAAACAATGAAGAAGGTCTCGAGTTGACTTTCTTGGACTCATTAACCCTTAACAAGAAATAAAGGAAGGAAACACTCTCTTTAAATTGTAAGTTGTTTGTTAGCAAGTTCACAGTTATTCTTGAACAAAGCATGAGTGTTGGGCCTCCCGACAGTCAAGCCTCAATTTTACACTTTCCAGTTTCAACATGTAATCCAAATTACTACTCCTCCATTGATCACCTGATCCAAGTATATGGGTAATTTGTTAATGTCTCCTACATTACAGATATGTCCAGTTGTTCCTATTGAGTCTAAAGCTTCCTTAGGTCACTCGTGTGTCATGCTCATTGTTCAAGGATCCTTAACCTTCGTTTGTTTACATTGATCCCTTTCATTACCATATTTGAAATTTATATATGTCGCCTTACCTCATCCAGTCTACTGGTTTACTCATGTGACATGTTGAAGGATTCATTAATGCCTTCCTTTTCACAAACGAGTTCCTCTCACCGCCAGCTAATGATGAAGACCTAGTTTTTTTTTGGGACAATACCTTGGGATCTACTTACCATCTTGGTGGTCTCCCTTGCACTAATTATCATAGGATGTATTGGCATATTGTAAAGGAGCTATTGTTCCATATTATTGAACATGGCATCCTCAATAATGATATTGTAAATTGAACTCTATTTGTCTATTTCAACTACTTATTTGCATCCTAGATTCTGATTCCTTAGAGCTTATGATTATAATGTACTTCAACCATCCTTACCCTCTGACCTCACACATGAGAGGGAATCTGTTATACCTCATATTGGAAATTCTTCATCCAAGTGATGACACTCAATGTGTCATCACAAAAAAAATTACAAAATGGATAGAAGGCCCTTAACATTATAAGTGTTTTGGACCTAAAATACATGTTGCTTACTCCAACATAAACACATTTTGGTTCTAAGTTTTGCATTTATGCACAAGATTTCTCTTGAAAACTGACATATCATATGTGAGTTGCATGTAGTCAACCCTCGTATTTACCTCAATATTTGCATACGTTAGTTTCCTTTAGGAACTCACGTACCATACGTAGGTTTCCCTCTTTCCACTCATGTATTCCATTAAAACTCGTTAAAAAAAACTGTTCACGAGGGAGTTGGGCTCTATTTGGAAACCACAACAACTCCCTTAACCACCCTAACCTCATAACTCCTCCTCCAAATTGGAAATAAAATGAGGAGAGGGGATAGAGGAAAGAGGGACATTTTTGGAGAAAAGGTTATGCTGGAGGAATTATTTTGGAGAGGAGAAACAAGAGGGATCAGATCCAGGTTTCAAGTAAGCCAGATCACACAGAGGTATATGTACTTGTTCCAAGAACTTTATTAATAAAGAAATTTACTTCCGTCCATATCTATGTTATGCATGTTTCAATTATTTTTAGCAATGATGTTGATTTTGCTTATGCTCTAAGTTTCAGTCTTTATATATGTTCATGTCTCAAATTTTATAATAGTTGAAGGTGCTTTGAGAAGGGTGATTTCTTTGTTGTAGGTATTGGATCAATGGAACTAGGAAACATTAGGAAGAGTATTAAGCTAGGATCAACCTTCAAAACAAGGTATGCATCCTCTCTCTCTCTCTCTTTGAACATTTCCTTTATATATGCTTGCAGAACCTCATATTTCTATCTGTAGAATTCCTAGTACGTTGGTGGCCTCAACCCCATCCATATAATACCTTCCCTAACAACATACGTGCCTTCTTCAAAGAGTTAAAAAAAGAAAAAGTTGAAAAATATGGAACCATGAACAAATATTTTTCCACGGGGTCTTTTAGAGAAACAAAATAGCAACTTGGACCATAACATATACTATAACCTCTAACAGTGTAGATTCTAACAAGTTTCTTACATAGATATTAGCAAAAAAACATATCAAACTGAGATAAGAGATTAATTTATCTTCATTCCTAGATCTGAAGGTTGGCTAAGTTTGACTAAACCACTGGGAATTCTTCCATGGGAGAGGCCCCTTCAATCTACGAAGTCCTAGTGTCATCTTTGTAAAGACTGATGGGTCAGTGCAAGAAGATGGGGGACCTTTAAGATGCAATCCTAGTTTTAAAAAACAACATCATGTTACCAAAAAATACATCAACCCGAGCCTGACATAGCACTTGGTATGGTTCAACCCAAGCCTGACATGTCATGGAACATGTAGGATAGGAAGATAAATCGTGTACGCGTTATATAACTACAAAACGCACTCGCGATATGTAGTTCTAAAATGCGTGCGCGATTTGTAGTTCTAAAACGTGTGTGTGATTTGTAAATCATAAAAAAAAATTATATACACAATCCCGAACCCGCAGCCCATTATCACAATCAGGAACGCGATTTCAACGGGAAATTGGAGTGTTTGGAGCGAGACCATTGCCTAGGATTGTTGCAGGAGCTGATTCAGGTTGAGGGGAGGAGATTTCACTCGTGCATTGTCATCCAACAAGGTAATTCAATCACCCAATGCATTTTTTTTGGTCAATTTTTACCCTATAATTGTATGTGTGATATTCAAATGCACTTCCATCCTATCTTTTTTAATTCTCAAGAGCATTACCTTATACACCTAGTAGAAGAGATTGAAGAATGTGGTTAAAAGATGGAAATTTCTATTATTTGAACAAAACTCAGGTTCAAATCCAAGAACTAAACATAGCACAAAATGAGGACAAAGAGCTAACCTTAGTGTCAAAAGAAAACTTACACCATTTCTTATAGAGGGAAAAGAAAGTAGAAAGTCTCAAGCACTACCAAATACCAAGGTAGGATTAACAAACTATATACTTCTTGTCACCAAATAACATTTCTCACCAATGCATTTAACCCTAAAATCTCTAAGTCCCTTAAGAATGCCTAAAACTCCTAGTAAACCATCACTCCTAAGAATATATGAGTCAACATCTAAGATAATTTCCAATCAAGGTATAGTCTATCAAAATAACCCATTATTTGTTAATATAGATGTAGAGAGGACCCACTAGTAGATAACATGACAAGCAAAAACTTGAAGTTTATAATACAACCTAATGTGAACAGAATGGACCAAACACTATGAAGTCTACACACCCATCTCTCACTCAAAATCGGGTTAATGAATTTCATTGATGCATCATTGAGTAAAGTAAATGAGAACCATACTGCTACAATGACTTACCAAAAATCCAACCCTAATACCTCCAAAACAATCATGGCATTCCAATGTTCATTTTACATAGATTATGCTAAGGAAGGAGCCTTACAAACTCCATCATCAAACATTGATAAGGGAAGAGGAGACATGTATGCTTTTGAATTAGTTCCTGTCACCAAATAACATTTCTCACCAATGCATTTAACC
>LPNX011049027.1:0-28996 GCA_001517045.1 Pseudotsuga menziesii
ATATATATATATATATATTTGTTCCATTTCCTTACATTCTCGTTGAGGCAATTTATAGAAGTCACTTCCTCTTTTGAAAATATCCATGGCGTGCATTTCCCTATGGTGTCCTCACCTATCACCATTACTGTTACAACTTCCCAACTATCTGTCCACGGGATTCTTATCAGTTGTCTCACGAATGATATTGATTTACTCATCAGTCGTATACTACGACATCTTTTGTGCCTTTGTCTCCTCCTTCACTCATCTACTATTGTTCATTGGCATTCCTTTGGCTGAACTTCACACTCAAATTTATTTTCTTTTCAACTGTCAAAATTCCCATCGACCAGACTACTTCCCTGCATAATATTTCCTTTGTAGTCGGTATTAATATGACTCCATTATTCTACCGGTCATATTTCTCTCGTCTACTTTCTGTTGGGTCTAGTCGATATCCCAATTGACCATTCTTGACTTTGTCATTGTCCTCTCACTTGTCGGTGACCGCTCTCGGTCACAATCCTCGTGAATCACTCTGAACCACATTACTTTCCTCATCCATCGACATTCCCATCGACCATACTTTGTTCTGTCGTCAATTAGCATTCTCCTCGACTGGAGTATGCTTTAGTCTATTTACCATGTGCATCAACCTTTCCTTTGTTGACTCTCCATCTTATTCCACTTCTTACCATCGCTCTTATCAATGACTAGTCTTCTTTCTTGATCGTACCTTGGTCAGCATCATCCAATATTGGAATAACTGGCCTCACTCACCCTCATGTGGGACCATCAACATCCCTTTTAGGTGCTTCTAGACTATTCAATCATTCCTTCGACCCTTGACTACTTCAATTTAGTCGACATCATTCACGTCGGCTTCACCATTGAGTCTCCTTGCCCTTTTATTGGTTTCTTACCATGACTTGACATTACCCTTCAAGTACGTTCTTAGTCATCTCAACTATCTGGGTTTCAAATAACCTTTTCCCTCACATAGAAGGTCTTCTCGTCTTCTCTTGTGACTGCAACTGCTCTCCTTATCCTTTTTGGCCTTTATATTCACGAGCTTACTTTAGCGACCACCTCCATTGACTACTCAAACCTCTGACTAATCCTCTCATGTCTTCGACTTCTCAGCCGCACCCACTCGACACTACTCATGGTTTAATACTAGACTAGTTCTCGATGATCGCTGAGTCGTTTGATTGAATTAATGGTTTACAACTTGACCAGTCCTTGTTGACCATCTACGCCGACTGCTTTTATCAACCCGACCATATGGGATCACACAACAACCATTTCTCCTTCCTGGAAGTTCATCGTCGACTTCCCTGCTGTCACATTCTCATTAGTCAGTCTTGGGCTGGATTCCCCTACATCATACTCTCCGGATTAATTAAAAGGGAATGAACTCATGCTGAGGCTCTTTGTGCAAGATCTATGTACTAAATCTTTCCTTCACCATCGATTACATGATACCAGATACCCACTTGTTTCTCGACCTTCTCTTGGTATTTCCTCTTCTTCTCCTTGACGATATCCTCCATGACCTCAAATGCACCTAAATACTTTAAGTCCAATACATCATTAAGGACCTCAACATCCTTTTGTATTCCATTTCCTTGGACCTTCTCAGCATCATGCACAGTTGCTTCTCCTTCGCCACTCTTTTCCCATCCTAGCGATATCCACTCCTTACTCCAACCTTCATGAAGCTCATAGCTTCAATGCCCCAGTAGTTCTCATCGACTGTCTTCTACACTAGGAATTGTTTATTGGTTCCACTCCTTTGAATGACCTTCCTTATGTGGTCCATCCATCATTGTTCTTTTCTTGGTGGATTCTCTTTTGAATTTTTCCAAACTCGTCGGTCCAGCTCAACCTCTACTATAAACTTCACCTTCCATCACGGCTCCTTCTTCAAACCAAAACTCGTTACGTTGGTTTGATGCATGTTGCTTTTCCATGGCAAAGCCATGCGTATTCTCCTGACTACGCTCACCTTCTCCTAGGTTTCTCAATCCACTTCTCCCGTCGACCTCACTTCGACGAATTTTATACCTAATACAAGTTTTTCTCCATCCTTCAGTAGACTTACTATTATCGGTGCAAAATTATCCTTCACTGCAAGTCTCCCCATGGCTACCCTCTCAGTCTTCTTCAACCATAGACATTGATTCTAGTCCATGTTGCCTACTTCCTCTCTAGCCTTTATGGACTCCTTTCCATCTTCCTTTACCTCTGATGGGAATCCATGCAGAATCTCCTTTATTATGCATTTCTCCTCCTCATCATATCCTTGGTGGTATTCTTCACACTATGATGCCTTAATCGTGTCGATATTCCTGTTGAAAACTCCGTCGGCAACTTCACCTTCGCACTTCCTCAGGTGAAGTTTGTCATTCACACTCACTTCGTTTCGCACTTCCTTGACTGGAATTATCCTTTCATCGATAGTATCCTCATCTAACTACTTCCATCTCATCAAATCCATACTCGTACGAGTGTCCTTTCACTTCATCGACAATCCTACCACTCGACTGCTCTTCAGCTCTATCGACCCTGACCTTAGTTGACTATTCTTATACTTCACTTACATTCTCCTCAGATGATTGTTCTTCTATGTCATTGGAAATCTCCTTCCACGAATACTCCTAAGAGTTTTTACAAAACTCCCCTTCCACCTCTAGTCGTACGGACTTGACCATTTCTGTGGGTCTCCCTTCCTTCGATTATGTCCTCTTAGGGGCATCTTCCAACTTCTCTTCTTCTTTTGGGAAGAGTTCCTCATCTTCCTCTTCCCATTCAACATTTCCTTCTCTCTCCTTGGCTTGTGCTCTACCTATCATCTCAATCCTTTTCTCGATTCAGTCATGGATCTCATCTGTATCCTTGATGGTGAGGATTCTCATTCCCGTCATCAGGGTGCTCATCAACTTATCTTGTCTTATCAGCCTCTCCAACCCTTGGGCTATCTCCCAAGCTTATAGCTTTAGCAACATTGCTCTCAGTGCATCACATATATTTTTCAAAGTCATCTCCTCTCTCAACCTTGGCACTTCTTCACCCTTGCACTATGCAGTCTTCTTCTAGACCCCTCAACAAAGTCTTTCCTTCCTCTTCTTCTCTTTAGTAACTCTACTCAATCTTGTTGTTGGAACAAGTTCCTTCCTTCCTTCGAGTCTTCAACTAGGTTTTCTTCTTCTCCAACAGTTACTCAAAAAATGATCCATGGAGGGAGCTACCCAATCCTCTCAATATTGTTCGTTGGATGACTCTACCCAACATCCTTTCCAGAGTTGCACGTTCTTCATTTTGACTTTCTGCAACTCTAACTATAACCGTAGCTATGGAGTTACATCTCTCATCGACCTTCTCAGGATGCTCTACCTTGCAATCCTGGCTATGGAAAACTCTACCACACCTCTTTTTGGAGCTATCCTTCTCTTACATCTCTACCCAACCGCACCTATAGCTACCTTTTCTCCCAATCGCATCTAGGTTCCTCTACTAGCTGCATCTAGAAGTCTTCTCTACCTCCAATCGCTACTAGACTTTCCACTGCACTCAATCACTCTACCTAACTGTAGCTGGAGTTTCCTACTCTTTTCAGACAAAACCAGATTCTTCATGCATGATACTCTTGGTCTGATACCAACTGATAGATACATGCCTTGATGGTCGCCAATCAGAGCACGTAGTTCACACACACACAAAATATAAAAACATAGTATTTATGCCAATGATTATGGCTTATTAATGACTAGAATCAAATTACCTAATGGTTTACAATCATGGAGTCCTTGTTCATAGGAAATCATATTCGATGCTCCGTTACTCAGTTGGAGCAACTATTACAACATTCACACATTTTCCTTCTTAGATTGAGGGACCACAACCCTTCCTTCTATCCTGACCTTTATATATATACAGTTGGTCCACCGCCTTACATTCCCACTCATGCAATTTCTAGAAGCCTCTAGCCTCTTCTGAAAATATCCATGATGCACAGTGCCCTATGGCGTCCTCACCTACCACCATTTCTATTCCAACTACTCTATCCCCAGGCTTCTCATCGGTTAGCTCATGACCGATATTGATATGCTCATTAGTCACCCATTACGATGTCTTCTACACCTTTGTATCCTCCTTCACTCATCTATTATCATTCGTCGATATTCCTTCGATCAAAATTCACACTTAGCTTTCTTATCCAATCGTATGTCAGAATTCCTATCAACCATAATACTTCCCTTCAAAGTCTTTCCTTTGTAGTGGGTATTAATATAACTCAACAATTCTACCAGTCATCTTGCTCTTATATGTGTGCTTTTGGGTCTGGTTGGTATCCCCGTCGACCATTACCGACTTCTCTGCCATATTTTCACCTACTATCGATCGCTCCTAGTAGTAATACTCACAACTCACCCTGAACCACCTTATTCTCCTCATCCATCGGCATTACTATCAATTGAAATATTTTCTATCATCAATCAAAATTTCCCTCATCTGGACTATGCTCTAGTCTGCTGACCATCTGCTTCGACCTTTCCTCTGTTGACTCTCCACCTTTGTCCACTTCTTATTGTTGTGCTTATCAATGATTGGTCTTCTTACTCGACCGTAGCTTGGTCGAAATCATCTACTCTTGGCATAACTTGCCTCACTCACTCTCACATAGGACCATCAAAATCCCTTTTAGGTGCTTCCAGACCATTCAATCATCCCTCCTATCATTGAATACTTCAACGTAGTCGACATCATTCATGTCGGATTCACCACCGAATATCCTATACCTTTGACTAGTTTCAAGTCATGACTTGGAATTCTCCTTCAAGTCAGTTCCTAGTCATCTTGACCATCTCGGTTTCAACTACCCTTTGAACTCACACAGAATGTATTCTATTCTTCTCCTGCAACCACAGCCACTCTCCTTATCCTACCTGGACTTGAGCTTGACCAAGTTCCTACGTTGACCACCTTCATCGATTACTCAATCCTATGAATGATCCTCTCTCATCTACGACTTCTCGATCACAACAACTCGACACTACTCTTGGTCTACCACTCTATTAGTGCTTGATACTCGTTCAGTCCTTTGAATCACTTACTAGTCTGCAACCCAACCAGTTCTTGTTGATCGTCTACGTCGACTGTTCTACTCGACCCGACCATATGGGCTCTCTCAATACCCATTTCTCCTTCTTGGAAGGTCATCGTCCCCTTCTATTCGACTTCCCCACTGTCACATTCTTGTCGGTTGATCTTGGAATGGATTCCCTTGCATCACATGATGACACCCATCATTAGTTCATGGTTTCCCATCCATTCATCTCTCCCTATTGGATTTGTTCCCTCGTTGTTTAGTTGAGTCAAGCCATTTAGTCTCCTAAGTCTACAAAATAATTACATCTTAGGATATTCACAATTATACTTACAATGATTTTACTGGTGAGGCCTTGGTCTTGAGATTCTCTCCATGAAGTTGCATATTATACATTTACCTTTGTATTTTTTGTTGTATAAGAATCGAGGTAGTAGAGGTGATTTTACATCCTTGCCCCCTTAAAGGTACATCGTCCTTGGTGTTGGTATGTTTCAAAGATTTTGTTTTCAACATACATTTTCCCTTGCAATTATCAAGCTTCATTAATCTTTGATTTCTTTGGATTTTCTTAATAATGTCTTAAGTATCTCCAACCTTTCCTAAAATGTTCTTTACATAAGGATTGTGAAATATTTCTAATGTTTATCATAAAACATGTGCGTAAACATGATTTTTTAAATCAAGAGAAACATAAATAATATTTTCTTTTGCAACATACTGTTATTACTTCTCATGATAACTCTTTAAAGATGAGTTTTACCCCCCATGATGAACCTGTGATATCTTCTAGTGATATGTGAAAAATATAAAAATCATAATCTATGACAAAATCATTCATGCATTTTTCAATTCATGGCACATAGCTTTGCCACTTTTAAGATTGACATCCATACATTCCACATGGTAGTACTTTTTCTTAAGTACTTTCTAATATTTTCACTTTGTTTCTCAATGTAAACAATCATATCAAACTAACATAACATGTGCATAATCATAATTTTCTTAAATATTCTGAAACATATAGTAATTGAAAACATTACCAATGCACATATAAACTATTATTTTATCAGATTTGTCACACAAGGATTCACCTCATATATAACTTTGTAGCTAAGCTTCATCCTTCATCATATCATAGTGCACATAATTCCAAAAATAATATTCACACACATACCTCTTGTATGGAATTGATGTTCCAAGCATTTCTTGGCTGAAATTTTCTTTTGGAAGTTTTGTCATATATATACATGAGGGTCGTCTCCTCACATAACCGCTAGTTCATGTGAAAGCCTCCTCAACCTGTATATATTTTATTTATTCGATACAAGGAAGATACCCTTTATTGGATTTTTACAGCTCTCAGATGTATCTCCTGCAAAGATCCTGGAAGCTCTAATACCACAGAGCCTGGAAGCTCAAATACCATAGAGCTTGAAAGATCAAATACCATAGAGCCAGGAAGCTTTCCGAGAAAAAAACCTCTATTGTTTTTAGCACTCGAATATGACAGATCCTGAAATATCTAATTTTTATGAGTCTGGTAGCTCAATTATTACATATCCTGAAATTTCTTTCCAAATTCGGGAGTTTCTCTTGCTTAAAGAATATTTCTTGTTCAATCATTATTATTATTTCAATTGTTTGTTATGGAAATTAAGTCCCAATTTCAAGTCTTATTACATATTGTAATGACTTTTCATAATGATTCTAAGCAATTCAGGTGCTCTAAAGCCAACAATCTCAACACCAAACTCAAGTGCTCCAGAGCCAACAAGCCCAGCAACAAACTCAGGTTCTCATGCTTATTCAAATTTGTGTTATCCATTTTCTTCTTCCTTTTCATTAGTTGGTTAATTCTAAATATTATGTCTTAAAGATATTTCTTTAGTGTAGAAAGGTTTCTTAAAAGTTTAAGAGCCTTATAACCTAGGGAGTCCCATGTGAATAGCTCAAAAGTTTTCATAACTCTTAATTTGATTAGTCCTTGGTTGTATTCAATTTATTCTTATTATTGCAAGCTTCACACAATCATATTTAGTTTTCATGTTATGGTCTTATTAGGACTTCCATAGCCCATTACCTCCGATAATCTCACAATGAGATATATTTAATATTTTTTCAAAAAATAAATATTGAATACTCGAAATATCATAGTCATGATCAATTGTAATCAATGTTCTGGATCCTACTAGCTCCACATCAACCAAACTTATAATAATTCTAAAAAATCTTGATGCTCCTAATCCTATAGGCTTGACACCAAACCAACATGGTAACTCAGTAAACTTAATGTTCTAGAGCATATTCGCTCAACATTAAGGCATGTTTGTCTAAGTCCTCCAAGACTTGATTAACAACCTTACACATCCAATATTCTAAACATCTTCCAAAAATTCTATGAATCAATTTCCTTATCACATATATGCCATTTACACCACTCGTCATTCCCATAAATTTTACAATGACCGCTATTGAGTACTTCAATAAAAATTTCCAAATCTACTGATTTAATTGCTTTTGTTTTGCAATATATTACTAACATATCGAGTCACCTGAAGTACGTTTTCATTAAATACAATTGATTATTCATATAAAACCTTTTAACATTATCTTAACTATTCTTTAAGAATAATCAAGAAAACATTTTCATTCTAGAAATTGCCTTTTCCCCAGCGATGAATAATCTTTTGTTCTTGATTATCTTACCGATTCCCATTTGGTGATGCTTCTTACTGAATCATGCGTACCTGCATAGTTTAGTCATAATTTCTTACCAGAAATTATCTACATCATAATCTTCTTTGTCAACATGAAACACGATATAGAATATAACAACAAGTTTTTATAATGAGTACATCTAACCGTTGATGTGTCACAATATTCTTATGCATAATTCAAACACATCACTTTTTCGACAAACATAGTCGTATCTATACATTCATGTAGTTTTCATTGACTTGCATTTTTAACATATGTTTTGCCTTACTCTGCTATACTATTGAATGCATATTTTTTCTTTCAATGGTAGTACTAGCTTTGTTACATCTTGTCTTCTCTTCATACATATTTAACACAAAGTATCCAATAATAACTATCATTGTATACATAACTTTTCTAATAAAATTTCATTGAATCATATTTAAACTTGCATTGCATTCTATGCATTCAAAGGTTGTAGGCACCACGTAGGCACATAGTTTCCTAAGCAAGCCAATATGCATTTCAACTACCTCAAACTATCGTCAGAATGCATTTATTCTCATTCCACCCTTCACTAGTACTTAAAAACTTATGATGATATCTTGATACCTATAACATAATGTATCCATTCTCTTTAGCACACATGCAGAGATGAACATGCCAATTATTATCTCAAATCCTTATGATCAAGTAAATCCTCTACATTCAGGATGGGTTTAAGTGTTTTACAAATTTATTTTGATTACATATTCAAATCTCGAGACCCTTCACATGCTTTGACTTTCAATCACAATGGTTCTATTCTATGTTTTCTATGCTCAATACAACAATATGATTAGCTAACTTAAGTTATGCAAGTCAAACAAGGTAAGCAATTTTTGTAAACAACTTGCATCCAATACTTAATATTTCACAAAGTGTGCAACATACCTATACATAGCCAAGTCCATAGGCCGTGATATTGTTAACCTACTATGATACCACTTGTAACATACCTAATACCTGCAAAAAGTCTTTAGAAATACGGGGTATACAAATTTTATCTTTCTCTTTACTCAAACAAACACAAGTGTTTGGTACAAGTAATAATATATCAATATACCTTGATCTTGTTTATATCCTACTTATAAGGAATATGTAAGTTGAATATATTAACCTCCTATTATTAATTGATCTAGGATTGTAACACTAATATTCATCCATTGGTAACCATTTTAATACATAACTTGATCCAACTATGTGATTATTACACTTTTCCCTTTAATTTAATCTAAGGTACAAATTATCAGCACAAAGAATTATACTTAGTCCATCATAATAACAACTCCTTACAATAACCATAATGATTATTTAATGTTTACACTATCAAGATATTGTCCCATAACTTTATCCTCATTAAGGTTAGTCATTGAGAAAGGGAATATCTACTTCTTATTTTTATCTTAATGAAACATATGAAGCATATTTAATTCATGACAACACATCTCCTTAATAATCAAACAAATACTTACTTATGTATCATATAAACAATATGATAAATCTTAAAGGCACATATTTCCACACAATTCACACATCTACTGCAATCATCTTTCGATTGTAAAACCTGACAAATAAAAATAAATAAGTTTGGTAAATTATTTATCTGAAGCAAATGAACATGGTGTCTGAATCTTCAAATTTTCTCCAAATCTTCTAGCTCTATGCTCGGCATATGTTTTCCCACCGAGATGCCACCCTCAAGCTCGACTACAAATCCCCCACTAGGGAATGAATGTTTTCGTGAGCTTATGGACATTGTATAACAAGTTAATGATAAACTCAATTGTCTATAGGTAGACTGAGACATGATATGCAAGACATAAGGTTTACTAGTCATAATAGCTAATTCTTTTATCTGAGACAAAAAGTTTGATTCTTACGGGCCTGAGCAAGTTGTTTAACTTCGTAATGTTATATCGCCAAGTCATAATGCAGTTCATTATGCTCCAAACTTATTTAGTTAAAATTGTAAATTAGTTGCTTAACGTTTAAACTGTAACTTGGAGCAATTATCATTAAAGAAAATACAGGTCTACTATTGATTGTTAAACAATCTATAGCTCAAGAGATCCTTAGATCTTTCTATTAACAATTAAACGTGTCACCAACTAATCAAAAGAAGAGCTTCACAAATCTTACAACTATTACAACTATGACAAGACGGTTTAGAGTCCAATATATATATATATATATATATATATATATATATATATATGAAGTACGCTGGTTTTCAACTGAGAAGCCGATCCCCCTTCACCTAATTTGACGTATCTGCAAAGGAGATAGCTAGAGCATATCTCTGCCTAGATCTAGTTCGTATTTGGCGAAAGCACACAGCGCATACATGAAACCTTAACATAATCAAACTAGAAAAGAAAGAGGCTCGAGGCAATTGCTAGTCCATTATTCCCACACATATATTAAAGGTGTACTGGCTCTTTGCCAAGCAAATTTTGTTTCAACAGGAAGGGAGTGAACATAGTAATAAACATTAACAAGTTGGAGGGTAATTACTCCTGCCATATTAACCAGGCATGCTCGAGATATATAATAATCCATAGAATTAAAAATATTTTAAATGGAGACAATCCTCTATGTAGAGATCGATGTCCTCCAAGCTTTGACAACATTAAGCGTAAGGAGTGGCTCGTCTCTCTTTTCAGAGGCTGCCCCTTATCTTAATTAACAATGATTTCACCTTTTATGCAGGTTTACCAACTAATAATAAATATATTATATCTTTGGTCCTCTTTTAAGTCCTTTTATAATCCTTTAAAGTGGATCCCTACTAGCGATCATATTTGAATGTGCTCGTCCTTTCAAAGAGTGTGACCCATCCTAAAAGTGTTAGTAAAATTTGCTCTAAATTTAAAAGTAGTTTAGAAAATTTCATTGGTGTGAAAATTTGGTGGATGAAGAATTTAAGTTTTGAATAATTTATTTTATATTATTAGATTTTTTTTAAGAATAAATTTGGGAGTGGTTTTGAAAATTTCAGTGGTATGAGAATTTGGTTCATAACCAATTTAAGTGGTTTTGAAAATATCATTGATGTGAGAAGTTGGTAGGTGATGAATTTAAGTTTTGAACAATTTATTCTATACTATTAAATTTTAAAATTTAAGAACAAATTTGGGATTTTGAAAATTTTATTGGTGTAAGAATTTAGTTGGTGACCAATTTAAGTTTTGTTTGATTTGATGTGTTTTAAAATATTTGATTGATCTACAACTTTCAAAAAGAGAATTATGATGTAATATCCTCTCTACTCCTACTTTGTTGTAATAAAATGTAACTATGACTATATAATGGTTTTTGGTGAGGAGCTCAAGGCCAAGGCCCCGCTAATGAACAATATTGTAGCTTTGTTGTGATTTCATAAGTCAAACCATGCCTTAGTTAAAGCATAGTGAGGATTATTGTAAATTGTAATGTAAATCTAGGAGACTGAAGACATCATCCAACTAAACAATTGGGGCATGAATCCACTAGGAGGAAAGGACCAAAGGCTAGAGAAACCTACGGAATGGATGAAAGATGAATTAAAGTCATCTTGATACCTTGGGCGGCCAGAAAACTTAATTATGAATAATTAGCTTATAAACATATAACTTTAGAGGATGCAAGGTAACATTTCTTATCTATTGCCATGAACAAACAACTTAAGAAATGTAAGTTTTTCTAGACACTTGTGAGTAATTTAGAATATATATATATATAAACAACTTAGAAGAATTAATAAGAATAAATTATCTTTGATCTATAAAGGTGACCTTTAATAAAAAAATATTGATTCCCCTTGCACACATATATATATCATGATGGGAATATTCCGGAAACTCTAACGTACTTTTCTATTTTTTTAGGATGGCACCTGTAATGTCCCTCTTGTAAACCCCTGAATGCTCTGTAAACTTTGGAATATTATTGTATTCGTCTTCTGGTGAGGAGCCCAAGGCCAAGGCCCCACCAGTAAGACCTTGAAATTAATACAGTCGAAGATCCAAGCTGTAGGCTTAGGACATGGACACAATTGCCAACAGGGAAATTGAGCCTATAAAGGCAGAAGAGTAAGATTAGGGGCCTCCTAACTACTACCATAATCGGCCCAAACTAAAATACCTTAACCTATCCTTTAGCTCTAAATATGATTGAGCTATGACAGAGGGGAATTACCTTCCTATTGGCTTGGAACCCAAAGGGGCGATTAGTTATAAATTTTAACGAAAAACAAAGGGAAACCACCAAGGGACTTAAATCCAAAGGAACTTCAGGTGAAAGTTTACATAGATGGGGGTGGGGCACTATTTATGCATAAGCAAAGAAATAAGCTTTATAAATAAGTATGTATAACTGACATACCCATAATAATTGGAGCGAGATGTTGTATACCTGTAAGTAATAAATTCTTTCTTTTATCACTTTGGGAAAGTGTATCCGAATCCCACACATCTCGGTTGACTCCTCTGGGAAAGGCTTAAATTATGGCTTTTGCAAAGGAGGGACCACCGTCTGATTAAGGTAACTGTTAAAGAAATTTATTGATTTTTCCTAGGTAAGCCCTAGAAATCAGCTACGTTGCGGATCTCATGGGATGCTTCCTGTAAGAAATAGGAAAGCCGTTATGAGGGAATTAATTTTCCTACTTACCTGGGGCGTGATTTTTTTGGGGAATCACTTCTTAAGGGGGAAGAGACCTGCGAAAAAGGCATTGGGAATTCAGCGACATGATAGGCATGCGTAGAGTTTTTTCTTTCCGGTAGATAGTACTCGTTGGGAGGGTAGCCTGTGGGTGGTAGTAGCGTGGCAGAGATCACAGGGTATAGGGAAGAATCATATTGCCAAGGGGTGCGATTATCCAAAGATTACTACTTGCTGCGAATTCGCCAAGGTACTTTTTCTGTTTGTTCTGTGTTTTTTTCAATCTGGTAGGTGTTTTCCCTTACCTTTAAGGATCGAATACTCTGACTGTGTTTTGTTTCCCCACCAAATTCAAGGGCAGAATGAAATTCCCTCAAGGTGGACCTCCCGAAATCTATTAAAGTCTATCACAAACACTCTTTTAGGATACTTTTCAATAGTGCTTTCTTCTCTGATAGATCTCCATAGCGTTGGGTTATGAAGCGGTTACAGATCGCTTGCTAGTGTAGATTTTTAGAGCCAGGGAGAAATCGATTGGAATAATCGATGTGAGCAGTCAATGCTTCTGTTTTCTTTGTCGTTAGATCCATAGCAAGAGCGCGCGAGACTAAGATGCCTATAGTTGTTCTATGATTGTGGATTTTATTTCCATGTAGTCATGTTCATAAAACCGCTTATGAAATGGTGGCTCCCTTTTTATTTTCATATATGTAATTTTGAATAAAATCAAGGCAGCTTCCTATCGTTCTCCCAAACCCCTGCACAACCCATGGAGTACTGTTTAATTGAGAATACAACCTAGGGTATTTGTTGTCATCCTTCCCCAAAACTTGCGTTGCTTGGGGATTGCTTTGTTTTAAAAGAGGTTCAGCTCAAAAAGGGTACATGTTCTCTTTCGATTGCCTGTGCCGAAACCTTGTGTTATCTTCCCACTTTTCTGCATTGTATGTATATTACTAACATCTGCATCCATACCGAAGAAGAAACATGGTATCTTAATTTCCTTGTTCAGTACAATGCAGCTAAGTATCTAATTCGAAGGTTCTCGTATAGATATGGGGTATGCGACTATTGATTTATACTGCTTAGAATCTCAAAGATAGTACACTGCACAAGATATGGATTTGTCCTCATTTTTCACGAGGAAAAACCTCCTAGTTTTTGCACACACTGAGGATTAGTGACCTGCTTAAAGGACTGATTATTATTTATGTACTTTATATACATCTATGTGCCTACTCATTATGAAAATGTAGGAATAATTTCTATGATTTATTATTTGATATTCTATGCATTGGTATGGAATGAATGATCTAAAGTAACAAGTATCATGGCCGAAAAATGCCACCCCTTCTATGGTAAAGATATCTAGTAATAGGACTATTATAGAAGCTTGTATTTTAGAATGTTAAGTTTTGAAAAGAGTAAGTATGTTTCCTGTGTAAAAACACAATATGTATACTGGAGTAAAATATCCTCTTACAAAGTATGAAACTACTAATTGTTTCACAGAAGTAGTACCCATTGTAGGTTGAGAACAGGAAATAATTTGACTTATAACCCTTAGGATTGTGTATAAGGTTGACATTCAATGACAACAACTGATTCCGTATTGGAATGATATAGCTGAAGACAAGGATCCCTTGATGATTATAAGATTGTTATAAAGGCCCTACGAAGAGACAAATTGTACTGTTGAATGTGTCTCTCTGTGAAGAGAATCGCGGTAAGAAAGATGGAACTGGTTGTGTCGCCACTTGTAATATTTTGTCTCGGATAAGAATAAAAGAACTAGCAAATGATTGGTGGACGTAGCCTCGTGGACGAGGTGAACCACGTGAAAATGGTTGTCTCATTCTTTGTTTTATTGTGTGCATGTCTTATTTCTTATTTTGTTTATATGAAGATGTTAGTATGAATGAAATATAAAGGATTATTGGTGGAACAGATTACTAATCATGTTATTTTGCAGACACCTAAATCGCAAAATTCATCACTTAACACATTAAGGTTCATGAGGTACACTACATATGGTATCAGAGCCAGCTACAACACTGGACCTTTAAAAAAATGGGCTAACAAGATAGTTTTGAAGGATTACATTTGGAAGAAATCGCTGCGGTTTGTACCCTCTCCTAGTTTCATCCTTGCAGAACAGTTCAGAGAGGAGGGAAAGGGGAATGAAAGCTCAAGGAAGGCGGAATGAACTCCACGAAGTCACCAGTGTTGATGGAGATTTAGTGTATTCGTGTCTTGCCATATGGTGTAAGATGGGATGTTGATCTAAAGGTAAAATCAAACCATCCAACGCTGAGTGGTGAGTATAATTGTTTTGTTATACCTGAAATTCATAGGACCAAGGAAGACATTTCTATATTCTTAAAACCATAGCACCTTATATTTTATTTTACACTGCGATCCATAGGAAGGATTGAAGATCTTAGAAACTCTTCTAAAAATCATAGGTATGGTTTAAAAATACTATTTTATGATAAGATATTTTGCTTTAAAGCCCGCACTTTATCAGGCCTACATTAAATTCCTCAAGGACTGTGTGTGCATATATGGTGGATCGATATGATTATGAACTCCATTAATTGATTTCAAATCATGCGTGTGCATTGATTTGTTTCTGAACTCCATCTGTCGATTTCAAGACTATGTGTGTTTTATTTTGTGGAATGTTTTGGAATTGGAAAAAACTCGAGGTTTTATATTCTTAAATAGTGTGTACAAGTTTCTTTTGGGTTTATTGATTTATTTTTATTTTTTACCCTAGCCACGCTATTTGAGCCAGCGACGGCACTGGAAATCCATTTCCCAGTTTCAAGTATGTCCCTTCTTGATTCTATGATATGCATCTATGATCGATTAAATGAGAAATCATTGTTTATATGATTATTTATTATAAACATCTACGTTGGGTGAAGGAGAAACTTAGCAGAGCTGTTACCTCTTTTGTTTTTTTTTAAATGAGTAAGGAGAGTTCTATGTGGGAAGCAAACCCTTTCAGTACAAACACATAGAGCCGTAAGACCTTTATTTATGGAGAAATAAAGCGTAGAACTTTAAATAAGGATCATGTAGTATAAGTTCTATGAGTGCTACATTTTTAATGAAATCATTTCTTCTCAGCAATTGATCTGTCCCTAATAGCTCATTCTTAAGTTTTAACCCTTGCTGTGTTTGTATTACACATTTTGGTATGCTTTCTATGTAATGTTTTCACAAAAAAGGGGCATGTGATACCGATAACAATTGGGACCAACATTATTTGCTCGGTGATGAACAATATGTCCCAAGCTGTAAGATTTAATCATCTTTATGGAGTCTTCAGTAAATTTAGTGACTATCTGAAGAAGTGTTTGAATCGATTCACGGGTTGCAGAAATAGCTTAATTGCACAACTATGAATTGAATTTGTTGATGTTTTTAAGGTTTTGGTATTTTATTGTAATGACCAGCATAACATATCAACAAGAATTTGATCTGGTATATAGTCAGACTTGGAATGGCTTGCGGTCGTCTTTATTTTGGGGAGGAAAAGAGGATTCCATATCTGGGTTTTAGGGGGAGATAACCCTCGATGGAAGCATATGCGAAGGGAAGACTATGCATCAGTGCAATGCCGTATGTCATCCCCAATGGATATGTAAAGGAATGAAATAGATCTGTCTTGTACACTATCTAATTTTTGAGTGGAGGTAACTCTGCCAGTCGTTGTCCAATTCATTTTCTGATATGTGATTCCACTTTTGCTTGCTTCCTGTATTTGTGTTAACTCAAGATTTAAATCTTGCGAGTAGTGCAAGGTCTGTTATTTGAGTGTTCAAACTCTGCAAATTACCTCTTTGTGCTTGCATGGAAATACTATGCGTTGAAGCTAGGGTTAAATATGTAGAATCCTTGGATATAAAGCTTGAATCTTAAATTCTTAAATCGTGTATACTACATATATTCAAGTTTAGATCCGTCGAATCTAGGGGTGCAACGCTTAGATCCGTAGAATGCACCCGTATAAACTTAAATTTGAAGTTATTAAAATTGTAAAAGGAATATATGTGAGATTAGATCCGTAGAATGCGATGATGCAATACTAGGATCTGGATTTCCATCACTACAATCATATATGGTTGGGTTTTCGACGGTTCCCAAGATTCTAGAATAATAATTGTGTTTTGCATTGATACGATTCGGATATGGCTGAGTTTGTGACTATTACGAACATCTAGAATAATAATTGTGTTTTGCATTGATATGATTCAATTATGGCTGAGTTCCCAAGATCTAGAATAATAATTGTGTTTTGCATTGATATGATTCAGATATGGCTGAGTTTGTGACTGTTACGAACATCTAGAATAATAATTGTGTTTTGCATTGATATGATTCAGTTATGGCTGAGTTCGAGAATATTCCCAAGATCTAAAATAATAACTGTGTGTTGCATTGATACAATTCGGATATGGTTGTGTTTGTGATTTGTTTTATTAAGTCTACATTCTTTTTGATAAATTGAAGACTAAGGGCTGTGATTTCCTTTTTATTCTCAATATGCATTATGGATTGAGGGCTGTGATTCCCTTTATTCAAAAGTTTATTGAAATAAATATATTGATATTTAATGCTTATGGCCAAAATAGATATGATGAGATATGATTCTTCTAAATGAAATAGGTATGCTGAAATATGATGCATGTGGCCGAATGAAAATAAATACACCGAGATATGATGCCTATGGCTGATGTAAATATGCTGAGATATGATGCTTGTGGATGAAGTAAATATGTTGAGATATGATGCTCTCATTTTAAGTTTTAGTCTATTGCTGAAGTAAATATACTAAGATATGATGCTCTCATTTTAATTGTTAGTTTATGGCTGAAGTAAATATGTTGAGATATGATGCTCTCATTTTAATTGTTAGTTTGTGGCTTCTTGTAAATGCCTTCTTATCGATTCTAGTGTCAAAAGGCTCTTATCTGATAAATGAAAGATGAAGTAAGGCATAACTTATGCTAAAAGTTTGATGCTCTTTGAATGAATAAAATGATAAACTGACTACATATGGAGTGATTGCAGGCTTGGAAAATTATGGCCATGAGAAAAGGCTAAAGCTCCAGGACTATGATGAGTTAAATCTCATGTGTATAAAGTTATCACCAGAAGAGGGAGTGGTGATGGAGGTAGTGATTAAAATCTACCTTGTTTTCCCCCAGGCCAGTGAGGGACCATTATGCATTATGGGGACGCCCAGATGTAAGACATTTGGTTAAGACTCGTTCCGCACACATTAGAGGACTGTCACATGAGTTGGGGAACTCTGTGAAGAGAATAACCTCTAGGCGCTGTGGAGGTGTGCGAGAACGGAGTGCCTTAGCTTGGTGAAGCACCTTGAAGAGCACAAAAAGGAGATACGCCTAAGAGGGGTACAGGGTATTGTCCTTGTGTTGGGTGGCTTGAATTGGCACTTGGTGTGCTGGGATGAAGGAACCTCCAGAGAAAAGAATAATGCCAAGTGTCACGTCCCCGTCCCTCAACCGGCGAAGAGGACGTGATGAACATCAACACAGCCGGGAAAACAGCCCATGAACATAAAACAGAGGAGATCAATGCTGAAATTAAAAAGCCTAAACAACAGGCATAATTCATCATACAAGGATGCATAGTCCTTCAATCAATTAGCGGAAGCAAACATAGACATTCCAGCATTTAACCTCAATATAAATTACAGAGATGCATTAAATAGTAGCACTTATCTTTTGGTTAAGAATTCACCCGCAACCAGCTACGTCGCTGCAACGTTCCACCCAACCATAGGCCAGCGTGCTCATCAGTCTCTCAGCAACGCTGCCACCCCCGAGCTGGGCATGATTCCTCCGGAATAAGGGTCAATTGTAGGCTTATACATATCCAAGGGGCACAAACAGCAAACCAACACAGCTGGGTTTCATAGGCTTTCAACAGACAAGCCGAGCCAACATAGTCCGAAGACTAACCGTTGCACACAAGCAACTAAGTCAACTATCACAGCCGAAACAGGAAAACGACTTCCGAGTCATTATTGGCCCTATCATGGCCAAAATGACTCTCAGGCGAATTTACAACAATTCCCAAATGCAATAGCAACCCAAGTGCAACAGGGGAAAATCAGCAGTCCATTCAAGACAATGAAGCCACAGGGAGACTTACACAGACCTTGCGGTAAAAGGAATTAACAGAATTCTGACCTGGGCATGAGTAACAATCAACGCCAAATCCATAGTTCAGCTCGTGAGGCAAAGATACAGCTGCACTGTCCACCAATCCACAGAAGTAAATCATGTGGGTAAAACCCAGAATTTCCTGTGCGTGAGAGAAACAATCAGACCCTGTGAGGAATGAACAGCTCTTCCTAGGCTCGTGGGTGAACAACAACAGTTGAGAGGACTCGAAATTGGCTGTGCGTGAGTAACAGCAACAATTCCCTGCGTGAGGGTGAGCAGCAATGGCAAGGACACGAAAATGCCATGCCTGAGCGTTTTTAGCAACTCGTGGTGAGGAAGGAAAAATGTCCCCTGAGTGAGTGCGTGAGGGAGAAGGATGGGCAGGCGTGGGTGGAGTGGGCATGTGGACAAGGCTGACAGCTTGCCACACCCACCACCATAACTGCTTCAACAACCAAAACCAAGACCTTAAATAGGTTGAAAGAGGTTGGATGAGACAAGAAAAGGTGACAATTAACAAAGGTGGCAAAACATGGGTTTTTCCCCCATAAACCAAGGTTTGACATCCCCCACCCCTTATCCTTCGAAACCATGCCCTTTTCATTCAATGTTGCACTGCCGTAGCTGGTTGTGGTTTTAGTTTTAATTGATGTGCGTGTTTACATGATGCCGAATTATAATGCGCCTTGGAGCACAGCATACCATCGGCAATTATCCCCATTGCCGAAACATACACAACAAAATCGATGGTGGGGCTTTTGCCTTGAGCTCCTCACCACGATTAATTACATTATATACATCATGCAAACGGGGTCAAAACCGGGACATTACAACAAGCACCCTGAATAGCACAGAGGAGATACACGAAGGGTTGGTATCGTTCTTGTGTTGGGTGGCTTGAATTGGTGCTTGGAGTACTATTGGCACTTGATGTGCTGGGATGGAGGACATCCAAAGAAGAGAACAATGCCAGGGAAAGGTACGTGAAGTACGGGTAAACTGGTACCTATATGTTATTGGCAATAGAACTGATATGTTATATTGTATTTCTGAGTTTTACATTTCGATGCTAGTATGCATGCACATGTCGGATTTTAAATACAGGATCATGACTTGAAATACAAGCAAACAGGACGACTCAAAAGGAAAGGAAAAGTTATTGAAGAACAATAACACCGAGGACGGTGTTAATTTTAGGGGGAGAGGATGTAATGTCCCTCTTGTAAACCCCTGAATGCTCTGTAAACTTTGGAATATTATTGTATTCGTCTTCTGGTGAGGAGCCCAAGGCCAAGGCCCCATTAGTAAGACCTTGAAATTAATACAGTCGAAGATCCAAGCTGTAGGCTTAGGACATGGACACAATTGCCGATAAGGAAATTGAGCCTATAAAGGCAGAAGAGTAAGATTAGGGGCCTCCTAACTACTACCATAATCGGCCCAAACTAAAATACCTTAACCTAGCCTTTAGCTCTAAATATGATTGAGCTATGACAGAGGGGAATTACCTTCCTATTGGCTTGGACCCCAAAGGGGCGATTAGTTATAAAGTTTAACGAAAAACAAAGGGAAACCACCAAGGGACTTAAATCCAAAGGAACTTCAGGTGAAAGTTTACATAGATGGGGGTGGGGCACTATTTATGCATAAGCAAAGAAATAAGCTTTATAAATAAGTATGTATAACTGACATACCCATAATAATTGGAGCGAGATGTTGTATACCTGTAAGTAATAAATTCTTTCTTTTATCACTTTGGGAAAGTGTATCCGAATCCCACACATCTCGGTTGACTCCTCTGGGAAAGGCTTAAATTATGGGTTTTGCGAAGGAGGGACCACCGTCTGATTAAGGTAACTGTTAAAGAAAGTTATTGATTTTTCCTAGGTAAGCCCTAGAAATCAGCTACGTCGTGGATCTCATGGGATGCTTCCTGTAAGAAATAGGAAAGCCGTTATGAGGGAATTAATTTTCCTACTTACCTGGGGCATGATTTTTTTGGGGAATCACTTCTTAAGGGGGAAGAGACCTGCGAAAAAGGCATTGGGAATTTAGCAAGAGGATAGGCATGCATAGAGTTTTTTCCTTCCGGTGGATAGTACTCGCTGGGAGGGTAGCCTGTGGGTGGTAGTAGCGTGGCAGAGATCACAGGGTACGGGGAAGAATCGTATTGCCAAGGGGTGCGATTCTCCAAAGATTACTACTCGCTGCGAATTTGCCAAGGTACTTTTTCTGTTTGTTCTATGTTTTGTTCGATCTGGTAGGTGTTTTCCCTTACCTTTAAGGATCGAATACTCTGACTGTGTTTTGTTTCCCCACCAAATTCAAGGGCAGAATGAAATTCCCTCAAGGTGGACCTCCCAAAATCTATTACAGTCTATCACAAACACTCTTTTAGGATACTTTTCAATAGTGCTTTCTTCTTTGATAGATCTCCATAGCACTGGGTTATGAAGCGGTTACAGATCGCTTGCTAGTGTAGATTTTTAGAGCCAGGCAGAAATCGATTGGAATAATCGATGTGAGCAGTCAATGCTTCTGTTTTCTTTGTCGTTAGATCCATAGCAAGAGCGCGCGAGACTAAGATGCCTATAGTTGTTCTATGATTGTGGATTTTATTTCCATGTAGTCATGTTCATAAAACCGCTTATGAAATGGTGGCTCCCTTTTTATTTTCATATATGTAATTTTGAATAAGATCAAGGAAGCTTCCTATCGTTCTCCCAAACCCCTGCGCAACCCATGGAGTACTGTTTAATTGAGAATACAACCTAGGGTATTTGTTGTCATCCTTCCCGAAAACTTGCGTTGCTTGGGGATTGCTTTGTTTTAAAAGAGGTTCAACTAAAAAAGGGTACCTATTCTCTTTTGATTGCCTGTGCCGAAACCTTGTGTTATCTTCCCACTTTTCTGCATTGTATGTATATTACTAACATCTGCATCCATACCGAAGAAGAAACGTGGTATCTTACTTTCCTTGCTCAGTACAATGCAGCTAAGTATCTAATTCGAAGGTTCTCGTATATATATGGGGTATGCGACTATTGATTTATACTGCTTAGAATCTCAAGGATAGTACACTGCACAAGATATGGATTTGTCCTTAGTTTTCACGAGGAAAAACCTCCTAGTTTTTGTACACACTGAGGATTAGCGACCTGCTTAAAGGACTGATTATTATTTATGTACTTTATATACATCTATGTGCCTACTCATTATGAAAATGTAGGAATAATTTCTATGATTTATTATTGGATATTCTGTGCATTGGTACAGAATGAAGGATCTAAAGTAACAAGTATCATGGCCGAAAAATGCCACCCCTTCTATGGTAAAGAGATCTAGTAATAGGACTATTATAGAAGCTTATATTTTAGAATGTTAAGTTTTGAAAAGAGTAAGTATGTTTCCTGTGTAAAAACACAATATGTATACTGGAGTAAAATATCCTCTTACAAAGTATGAAACTACTAATTGTTTCACAGAAGTAGTACCCATTGCAGGTTGAGAACAGGAAATCATTTGACTTATAACCCTTAGGATTGTGTATAAGGTCGACATTCAATGACAACAACTGATTCCGTATTGGAATGATATAGCTAAAGACAAGGATCCCTTGATGATTATAATATTGTTATAAAGGCCCTACGAAGAGGCAAATTGTACTGTTGAATGTGTCTCTCTGTGAAGAGAATCGCGGTAAGAAAGATGGCACTGGTTGTGCCGCCACTTGTAATATTTTCTCTCGGATAAGAATAAAAGAACTAGCAAATGATTGGTGGACGTAGCCTCGTGGACGAGGTGAACCACGTGAAAATGGTTGTCTCATTCTTTGTTTTATTGTGTGCATGTCTTATTTCTTATTTTGTTTATATGAAGATGTTAGTATGAATGAAATATAAAGGCTTATTGGTGGAACAGATTACTAATCATGTTATTTTGCAGACACCTAAATCGCAAAATTCATCATTTAACACATTAAGGTTCATGAGGTACACTACAGTACCTGAGGTAAATTGTCGTCCTTAATTACGGGGCCTAATCGGGTGGAGACATAGAGTGAGGCCCTTGGATGATTTGACTCTAACACCTTTTGGTAGCATAAACAACTCTCAACCAGTTGTATTAATTTATTGAGCTTTATATAATAATAATAATATGAATCATTATTTATATTAGATTAGTATTAATAAAGAAAATATTATTATAGATAAGAATTTTGTATGTTAATAATCTCATATCATTATAGAAAACTATCCAAATAATAATGGATGCTGTCTGTGCGAAAATTTATGTAAGTAAGACCGGTTTACAAAAAGAAAAATATAAACAAATTGTCTTTACTTATAAACCCAATGTTTGTTAATAAAATAAATAATTCTCACAGTTAAAAGCCGTGAAAAAGAGTCAGTTAGGGTTCCATTCTGGCGAGGAACGGAACCCTAGTATCTCTAAAAAGAAATTGGGAGGCATTGCAAAAGGGATTGTTGGGGATTATGACTTGTTCGATGACGAAGAAGAGCATGACTGGATGGGGACAGAGTGAGATTTCACTCCATCCTCTAAATCTCAATCGAACCAGTAGCAGAGATAGCCTGGCACAAGACGTTTAGTTGGTATATTGGTGACTGTGATTTAAAGGTAAAAAGCAATCCTTGGCTTAGAATCTACTCTTGTATGAATCTCCCTAGTATGTGGTAGAGAGCGTCTTTTTCTTTGAACAGAACGACTCAGAATTGAAATATTGTTCATAAAATTTATTATTGGAGAGAGCATCCTACTCTTGGAGAGAAGATGGCTCTGACTTTTAACTATTGCGGGTAAGGTTAGCATAAAAAGCGCTCCTCTCTTTGAAGAGAACATGACTCACAATTGAAATTTTTTTCATAAAATTTCTTATTGGAGAGAGCATTATTGCAGTTAAGAATATCTAGCATCAAAAGTATTTTTCTCTTTAAAGAAGGATTTTAAATGTTTTTTAATCAAAGAATTAATAATTTCTTACGAATATATCCAACAGCTCACAAGTCAGATATACCAGAAACTTGTAACTCAGTAAAGTCAGTCCAAAACCCACCCTGAATATAATCCGACACTTTATCAGACACTTCAAAGGTTACTTCATGAATCTGAGAGCATCTCTCCTTCAAAAAGACAACTCTCCTGATTTGCACCTATTGTGGAATGAAATAGTTGGATTCTTGTTGTATTGTATGGATATGCGGAGACTGAGCGATCTCTACGGTTAGAAGTGACTCCACCTATCTAAATTTTAGTTCCTTTCTTTCAAATATGTTGTTTCGATTTCGGTGGTAGGTAGAGAGAACGGTCCGGTTCGAGAGGGGAACCGACCCATCCTCCTTATTTTGGGTGCTTGTTACCCTTGCTTTTTAATGAATGCGGATTGTTCCAAGGAGGCCACAAAAGATAGCCAGCCCAGAACTTTTATTTCATGTTGTTTATTGCTGTACGTCGAAAGTTCCCTCCATCTTATATCCAATGCCCTTGGGCAAAGAGGAGGGGGCGGCCTCTAGAATGAGAGGACCGACTCTTTTGTTGGCATCTTACTTAACTGATTGCATAAATCATTATGGAGGCTGCATATATTATATATACAATGTCTATGAAGTAAGAGAAATCGCACTCTACTTTTATGTTGTTATGTCTACGAGGGGGATATATTTTCTTCATATATACTTGTATATTTTATTATATGCAATGTGCAAGAGCAATGACATATTTTATTATATACAGTGTTTATGAAGTAAGAGCAATGGCCTTGTATTTTTATCTTACTTATGTTGTTATGTCTACGGGAGGGGATATATATTTTGTTCATATATGCTTCCTATTTATTTGTTTATAGAGTTTATAAATTTTTTCTACGTCTATAGTTTTGGGTGGTATGTGTATAGATAACAAAAATGATTTATATGAATGTTTTAAATAATGTCAATTTGTTAAATTTTAATTGGAATGAATTCATGACGTCTTTCTCGAGAAGGCACCATTATTATGTCCGCTATGGAGAGATATATATGATTCATTTAGGTGGATTAAATTTCTCAGTTTTTAAATGTTTTTCCTATAGTTTGAATTAAACTTTTATCTTAGAATTATTTTACTTTTGATTTAGCTTGGCTTCTATTGGCCCTGTGTAGGTGACATCGGCGGCATGGCAACATATAAAAAAAATAGAAAATGTTCATTTTGCTAGATATCTCTATGGACAAGAATACGGTGGACAGAGTGTTGTTACAGATGGGATACCACAAGTAATGTATTTGACAGAAAATGCAGTGTAGATTGTTGTTTATGTCATTTCAAGTGTCTTTTCTAAGAAAAAGATGGCCACTGCTACACACATTTGGCGGCGTGGCAACATATATAAAAAATAGAAAATGTTCATTTTGCTAGATATATCTATGGACAAGAATGCAGTGGGTAGAGTGTGGCTACAGATGGGATACCACAAGTAATGTATTTGACAGAAAATACAATGTACATTGTTGTTTATGTCATTTCGGGTGTCTTTTCTAAGAAAAAGATGGTCACTTCCGCACACATATGGCATCATTGAATCCATCGATATGCCAGGTTTGCATGCTAATTCCATTTTTCATAACGCCACCGACATATTATTGGTGCTCTTCTTTGTGTTGGTCTTTTCCTTAGATTTCTCTTTCGCTCATGTTGGCAATAGCTAAATACAGGTTTAAAATAAGTTCTAAGAAATGCATCTGAAGATAGTCTGGCCGTTAGGACAATGTTTTCTTTAGTGCCTCATCGTTGTTGCATGAGACAGTGTTGTTTTTCGTTTTTACGTTGGTTCAGAGGTTGGAGCTATTCTGGCTCTTAGGATTGTGTTTATTTGGTGCCTGGTTACTAGTACACAAGGCTGGGTGTTGGTTTTCTTTTTGGTGTTGATCCAAAGTTTCATTTGCAGGGGTCAGCGGCATTGTTTACATGGGATGCTCAATAGCCAGGTATAGCGAGAGATCTTTTCAATTTCAGGTGGGTTTGGCGATAATTCATGAAAAAAATTTCCTTTGGTTGAAAAAAAATTGATTTTGTCCTCAATAGCCAGGTACGTCGAAATATGTTTTCATTTTCTAGTGGTTGTGTTATTTGTGGTTCAAAAGCAATTGTCATTGCACATTGTCTCTAACTAAAACTAGGCTTGTTTTTGTTCTATCACTATGCTAGAGTTTGAACATGTCTAAAGTGTTCAACATGAGGTTTTTAAGATTTAACTAGGGTAGGCTTCCTCTTTGTAGCCATAGGATGACCTGTTGCCCGACTCTTTGAAAAATACACCCTCAAATATTGCAAGATTGAAGGACATTATTGATCATTACTGTTGGTTTATCCCACAATGCTGAGAGGGGGGAGGGGGGTGAATCAATATTGTATTTTTATAAATAAAATGCACAAAAATCAACAATTAAGACACCGATTTTATCATGGACACATCAAAGAGAAAAACCACCAACCCAAACTCATTAATAAGATGAATTTTACAAAATTGTTTATCTACTACTACAGAAAGGATGCAAAAAACACCCTAGGTTTTGCCTGCAACTACAGAGTAGGATGCTACAACACCCCTATGGTTTTTTGCCTTCTTCAACAGACAAGGATGCTACGACACCCTGTTCTCCAGCTACAACTGGAAGGAGGCTTCAACCCCCTATAGACCTATGGCCTGGCCTAGCACCACCCTGCCACCCTGAAATGATTTTCTTAGTCTTTTGGAATAGATGTAAACTATTCACTTTGGACTTTTTCAAGCTTACTAGTAGAGACACTTAATTCTCTACAAATTCATTTATTTAAATACCCTATACTTATTTTGTATCAACGCAACTCTCCATAGCTATGCTCTTTCATTTAGGATTGTGACTGTTTATTTACAAACATAACCAATCATCATCTACCCATTTAACCATCACATCACTTCAACAAAGGAAACTTTTCGTTCTTCCCATAGCTCAGAATCCATTTTCACAGCCCTAATTATCATTTTCTGGTGCAGCCGTAATATTCTTCACTAGATACAATCCAGACAGTTGATCTTTTGTCTGGATCTCTTTGGACCATTGATCTATTCTATAGATTTCCTTTTTTAAATCATATTTCCACACTAAGTTTTTGTTTCAACGATTCCCCACCATTTATCTTCAATGGGATTCTTCTTGAGCATCGATCTCTAGATTGTGGGATGAGGGATGCATGATGCAGGATGTCGATTATTCGCTTTTGCCTTTCTACAAACTCCTTTCTACTTCGCGGAATGCAGAAGTCGGTTTTCCACCATTGATCTTCATCAGGCTTCTTCTTGATCGTCGATCTCCATATTACGGGATGCGGGATGTGATATTTCCTCAAATCGTATCTCGACTTTTCGCAAGCTCCTTTTCACAATATTTCTTCTGCACCATCGATCTCTTGTAGAGTCTTTCCCGACCTTCAATCTTCCGGATTGTGGGTTCATAAAATATTTAAATGTTACTTCTGCAACTCCCTTTCTACATTTTTTCTTCTGCATCGTCGATCTCTTTTAGCAGAACTAATCTTAGCCGTTCGATCTTGATCTTTTACGGAACTTTGGATTTTCCTCCCAACTGTCGAAATTAATCCTTAATCGTCGGATCTAGTGCGGGACTAATATAATCCATTTGATATTGATTGTTGAGGAACTTCATCCTTCTACCTATCTTTTGCAAAATTGATCCTCAGCCGCTGGATCTAGGGTGGGACTAACCTCTGTCGTCCAATATTAATCCTTCGCGGGACTTTATCACTTCGTAAGTGTTTAAACTCTATGCTAGTTCATTCAGCAACAACATTGGATGATCGATCTCAGTCGTTCAACTTGCTATAGGGTTATTCGTTTGTCATTCACCCTGAAACCTATAACCTGTAACAGGGTTATTCCTTTGTTATTCTAGATACCTGCAACCTTTAGTCTTCCACCATATATTTGACTTTCGATAACTGATTTGACATCAATGACAACTAATTTACTCAACAATCTCCCCCTTTGGCATTGATGGCAATATCTTTAATCATTCTCCCCCTTTGACACCAAAGACAAAGAGAACTCTCTGTCTGACAACTCCCCCTGAGATTACACTTCCTTCTTTTAGTTCTTTTGTAAAGGAATGAATCCCATCTTCTATCTAAGATGCTCAAAGGATTCCTTAGGTAGTGGTTTGGTGAAAATGTCAGCAATCTATTCTTTTGTGTCAATGTATTCTAATCTGATAGCCTTTTGAGATACATGTTATCTTATATAGTGATACTTGAGTGGTATATGTTTTGTCTTAGAATGCATGATAGGAATTTTAGACATATTTATAGCACTAGTGTTATCACAGTCGATCGCTATTGGATGTTCATATTTTACAAGTAGATCTTATAGGGTTTGTTTCATCCAAATAATATGAGTGCAGCATGATGTGGCAACAATATATTCTGCTTATGCTGTAGAGAGTGAAATGGAGGATTGCTTTTTACTAGACCATGACACGAAACAATTTCCCAGAAATAATGTTGCTCCACTAGTACTTTTTCGATCATCAACACTTCCTGCCCAATATGCATCAGTAAACGCTTACAAGGTAAAGTCTTGTCCTTTTGGATACCATAAACCATACTCCATGGTACTTTTTAGATTTTAAAAATCCTTTTCACTCCTGTTACATGGGTGATTCCATGAAGATGGGTAACACTTTTTGGCCAAATTTGGCGATGAAAACCTGATTTTTTACTCATGTGCTAGATAGAAGCCCTCAAAACACATATATGCCATGTGAATTTTGACTTGCAGTAAAAAAACAAATTGTAGAATATTATGTTGGCTTCATAGTGATATTTTTTTAAAAATATTCCGATGTCATTTAATGTGTGAATTTTTGCATTTAATGAACTGTGTGACCTTAAAAATTTGAAGAAGCTAATAAGTGGCTCGTGTCCACGTAGAGTAATTCAATCTTGCATTAATAATTTAAAAAAAATAAATATATGAGCATGATCTACATAAAATGCAGTGTGATGTGCATATCTTTTTGTTAATTTTTTTCGCGTTATACAATTATTTATTATTTTTCGAAAGTGACCACATTCGATTTCAGCATCGTTTTAAACACATATTTGTCCACGTAAAGGAAGTTTTTGTATTTTTTCAAAAATTGAAAAACCAAAGATACCGTTTTGAAGAGGACACGTCGATATGTGATGTGGGAATTTTTAAGAATTTTTTGGATGTGTATTTTTAACTCTGCGGATTTTTCTTTGAGCTGCTTCGAAGTTG
>LPNX011049027.1:29092-53577 GCA_001517045.1 Pseudotsuga menziesii
CTTGGTCGAGGGCTTAACAAGCCCTCGACCGAGGTGCGTTTTTTTGTTTTTGCCGAAATGCTCTTGCCAAAAAGTGTTACCCAGGTCCATGGATTCACCCACACGTGTTTCTTTGGGAGCTAACTCGAATCTAGCCACCAATCCAACAAATTGCATCACATATGGTCTTGTGGTTGTCACATATAGCAGACTGCCAATCATGGATCTAAACATGGTATGATCTACTTCCAGAGATTCATCATCCTTACTTAACTTGCAACCAGTGACCGTAGGAGTACCAACAGGTTTGGAATCTTCCATTTTAAACTTTTTGAACATATCTTTGATGTACTTAGTTTGAGAGATGAAAATTCCTTCGTCTGCTTGGTAGACTTGTAATCCCAAGAAGAATGTCAATTCACCCAACATTGACATTTCTAATTCTTTCATCATTTTAGAGGCAAAGTATACACTTAGTATTTGAATATTGCTTCCAAAAATGATATCATCCACATAGACAACAACAATGATCATATTTTTATCTTCGATTTTTAGGTAAAGATTACTTTCAGTGACTTCTCTTTTAAAACCTTGTTGTTTCAAGTAACTATCTAGTCTTGAAAACCATGGTCTTAGAGCTTGTTTGAGACCATAGAGTGCCTTTTTTAGTTTACAGACATAATATTTGTTTTCAGACAAGAGAAACCCTTCAGGTTGTTCAATATACACTTCTTCTTCTAGTTTTCCATTGAGGAATGCAGACTTGGCATCAATTTGATATACTTTGAAGTTTTTATAGCATGCCATTGCTAAAAACATTCTGATTGCTTCAAGTCGAGCTACACGAGCATAAGGTTCTTCAAAATCAATACCTTCCACTTGGGCATACCCCTTACAAACCAATCTTGCTTTGTTCCTTATTACTTGTCCATCTTGATTGAAGTTGTTTTTGAAAATCCATTTGGTGCCTACAATGTTCTTATCTTTAGGTCTTGGGACAAGTTCCCAGGTATCATTTTTCTTAATCTGATCTAGTTCTTCATTCATGGCTTTGACCCATTCATCACTTTCTTTGGCTTCTATAAAGTTCTTGGGTTCTAATATTTAGAGTAAGGCTTGTTCAACATCTAGTAGTTGTCTTCTTGTTTTGACTCCAACATTTTTATCACCCATGATTTGTGACTCCGGATGATCCTTTTGTACCCTTCTAGAAGGATTTTTAGTGTCAGGTCTAGGGAAGTCTTCATCATCTTCCTGTGTATCTTCCCTCTCTTTGTCTTCTTCTTCCTTATGAATTCTCTTGTCCTTTTGCAAGTCTTTTATTTCATTGTCATATGTATTTTCAATAGTGTCAAGATTTTTCTCTTTCCTTGGTTTTATATCATCTACTTTCACATCAACACTTTCTACAATTTTATGTAACGTTTTATTGTAACATCTATATGCCTTTTTGGTGGATGCATATCCTAAAAAGAGTCATTCATCAGTCCTGGAGTCGAACTTTCCAAGGTCATCCTCGTTTCTTTTGATGTAACAATTATTGCCAAACACTTAAAAATATTTGACTGAGGTTGGTCTTCCATACCACAATTCATAGGGGGTCTTATCCTTATTCACTTTGAGTTTTCCTCTGTTAATTATGTAGACATCTGTGTATACAACTTCTCTCCAAAATGAATCTAACAGTTTTGCTTCATTGAGCATAGTTCTGGCAGCTTCTTGGACTATTTCATTTTTCCTTTCAACAACCCCATTCTACTGAGGAGTTTTTGCAGCTGAAAATTGCCTCTTAATTCCATGACCTTCACAAAACTCATTGAATTCATTGGAGGTAAATTCTCCCCCGTTATCTGATCTAAGACACTTGATTTTCATACCGGACTCATTTTCAACCACTGCTTTGAAGATTTTAATTTTCTCAAAAGATTCTGATTTTTCTTTGAGGAATTCCACCTAGGTCATCCTTATGTAATTATCAATGAGAAACATGAAATAGCAATCTCCTTGTAGGATTTTAGTTCTGGTTGGTCCACAAAGGTCTATTTGTATCATTTCCAGAAGGTGTGAGGTCATATGTTCTTTTATTTTAAAACTAGCTCTGGTTTGCTTCCCATGTTGACAATGTTTACACATAAAGTTTAGAGGAACTACAATTTTAGGTAGATCTCTTACAACTTCCTTCGTGCTTATTTTGGCAACATTGTCAAAACCTAAATGTCCCAACCTTTTGTGCCATAACCAACTTTCTTCTACCATACTTAAGTAGAATTGGTTTTCATTTTCCAAGGTGTACACATTATTTGTATTTATCATAGCAATGGCAATGACCTTTCTTGATTTCTTATTCTTGATTTCACATTTTTCTGAGTCAAAGATATAAATGTGTCCTTCGTTGCATGTTTAACTTACACTGAAAAGATTAGGCTTGAGTTTTTCAACTAGCAAAACATTTTCTGCTTTGATCTTGCTGTTGAAAACAACTGTTCCTTTGCCGATTATTTTTGGAAGACGGCTGTCTCCAAAAGTGAATTTTCCCTTATTATCTTTTAGTGTTATGAATTTTCTTGTGTCACCGATCATATGTTTTGAACAACCACTATCCAAGTGCCATAAGTTTTGGCTTTTAGTTGCACATAAAGCAATCATGGAACTTTTCATTTCTTCCTTCTCTTTCCAATACTTCTTTTGTTTGGTGTTCTGCGTTTTTATTTAAACAGTGTTCCTTGTAGGAGTCTTCAGTTTACAACATCTTGCCATATTTCCATGGTTATTACACGTGTAACATTCTATATCATATTTTTGGAGTAGTGTAAAAATATTCTTACTTCCCTTCATCTTATTACTTGATGACTTCTTCGTGTATTCAAACACCCTTCTTTCACTTTTGCAAGTTAAGGCTTTATGACCAAAATTATTACAAGAAAAATAGTGACCTAAAAAGATCTGTAGATATCTATTTGGTCTCTTGGGTGCTATATTATTTCTATTTTTATCTTGAGAATTTAAGCTTGGTTTCTCGCTTCTTTCCTTTTTAGCTAGAGTCTTTAGTATTTTAGCATAGATTTTGTTACTTCCTTCTTGATTTGTGACAGAAAAAATATCTAGCTTCTTCTCTTTAACAAACCCCAAACCAGACCTATCACTTGATGGTCTTTGGCTACTCAAAATGTCATCTAGAATCCTTGAGCTATTCTCAAACTTTGACTTGATATATTCTTCATCAAGATTTATCTTGAATTGCATGATTTCTTCTGCAAGCTTTTCAAACTCCTTTATTCTTCTTTTGAGTTTTAGATTTAGGTACTCCTCAACCTTTTTGGCATCTAGAATTTGCGCTTCCAACTGACTGATAATAAGATTTGATTGTCTGTTCTTTTTCCTACATTTCTCAAGTTCTTCAAGGGCACTAACAAGTTCATCTCTTAGGTCTACTTATCCTTCTATATCTGAGTCACTATTTGAGGCTTGAGTATCTAGACCCATAAATAAATTTTAGTTTCTTCAACTTCACTTCCATCTGAATCTTCACTATCTTCTATGGTGTGCACAATTTTCCTTTTCTCATAGGGTTTTTTTGTGTTTCCTGGTTTACCCTTTTTGAACTTCGAAGTTTCCTTATCTTCATTCTCATCTTGTTTAGTGTAGGTGCATTTAGTGGAAAAATGTCCAATCCTTCCACAATTAAAACACTTTAATGGTAGCTTTTCCTTGTATTTTCTAGTCCCTCTCTCAAGTTTATTAATGAAAAGAGCTTCCTCATCATTTGTGATGTAGGAGCATCATGGCATGCCATCAATGTGATGAGTTGGTCACATCTTGTGGCATATTTTTGTTGTTGTTTCGCTGATTGATAGTTTGTTAGCGCCGATATGCATGATGGTGGATCATGACTCCCTACGTGGAGATCAAGCCGCAGCTTGTTTGTTATGACAGGGATGTTTCCATCATGCTCTGTGTTTGTTTTTTTCTAGTTGCAGGACCACTCGGGGTGTAGGAGGTTACAGTTTATCTTAAATAGATAGATTAGAGAAGTGAGAAGGGTTTTACTCTTCAGCATTAGAATTCCGAGTTTGCAGAGAGACGCATAGACCTGCGTTTGATTCCACTTGTAAATATGTTAATAGATTGAAGAAGAGGGTCGACTATGTGTTTGAGTGTTTGCTTAATAGAAGGATTAGATGTGTGTGTATAGTATTATTATCCTAGTTGCATTTACTATTTTGAACTGTGAATCTATGAAGGGCTGACTTCGACGGTTTCCTGAACATCAGTGTATTTCTGTAAAATCATTGATTCAAGCATGAAATTGTTGCTAGAATAGTTGGAATAGTTCGTAAATGCATGCATAGAAGAGTTAGGATAATTAATCATAGAGATTGCAGACTTGATTGATCTATTCCATGGTTAATTGATGTAGGGCGCAAATTTTTTTCCTTAACCATATTTTGCAGAGAATGAATGGTGGGGATTGAGTCCGCAGACGAAGATCTGATGGTCGAGGAGAGATCCACAAAGGAATTTTCAAGGGTGATAATGGATTCACAAAGATATGTGAGATCCGCATCAAATAATAGATCGATGGGTGGGGAGATGGTAGCAAATATCTGACGGTGGGAAAAATTGTGGAGGAAAAGTTGCAGGGGAGCAACTTTGGAAAGTTGATTGCGCATCCCACAACCTGCTTGCGGAACAATTGTTAAAGAAGGAAAGTTGCAGGGGAGAAATTTCAGAAGGTTTGTTGGCATCCTGTAGCCCACTTGTAGAAAAGCTGTTGCGGACACATAATTGCGAGAATGCAATTTTAGCACATAATTTGGCCGAGGGATAAATTTAGTGATCCTGCTAAGTGTAGGAGCCACCAGATCCTGGAGGTACTGGTTGGGTTGGCTATGGTTGACCCCACCTGCACCAATTTTGGTATTAGAGCAAGGAGAAGCTCGCGTGAGAGAGAAGTGTAGCAGTAGAATCCTAAGAGGAGCAAAGAAGAGTGCTCAAGAGGTTCTAGATCAAGGACCCGCGTTTCCAAAATACCAAGTACAGAGAAGCGGCTTGATGAGGTAAGATTGTAGCAGTGTGAAAGATAATTGTTATTGTATAAGCTTAGTGCAAGAGGATGGCTACATGCATAGGCAGAGCAAGAGGTCATGATAGAGGTCAACCAACGAAAAACAAAGAAGTTATGGAGGAAGTAAGCGAGCTACGAGCACGCCTGGAAGCCATGGAGATAGACAGACGAAGAGACCCAGAAGAAGGGGATGTAAGTGAAACTAAGGATTAAGAGAAAAGAGAAGAAGCTACACCTATGCAAGAAACACCTGAGTTAAGGTATTTCAGATTGATTTTAGGAACAACTTCGAGGCCGAAAACTGAGTTGTCTATCTATGATGGAAGTCTGGTTGTTGAGCATCTCATTGACTAGATCAATGAGCTGGATAAGTACTTTGAGTACGATGAGATTGAATAAGACAAGAGAGTCCGATTGGTTGTGACAAGTTTAAAAGGGCAGGCATCCTTGTGGTTGGATAGTGTGCAAGCAAAAATAAGGAGGAAGAATAATCCATTGATAAAGAGTTGGGATAGGATGGTAGCAAATATTAGGGTGAAGTTCTTACCCAAAGATTACCAGTTAATTTTGTATAGATAGGTACAGAACCTTAGGAAAAGATTGTTAACAGTGAGAGAGTACAATGAAGATTTCTACAAAGTAAACCTAAGGGAAGGATATGTGGAAGAGTCAACAAAAAAGGATTCAAGGTATGTCAATGGTCTAAGGATGGATATCCAAGAAGATATTAGCATGATATCACCTAGAACAATGGAGGAGGTGTATCAATGTGCCTCAAGGGAGGAAGAAAAGATAGTGAGGAAGCAGAGCTTCAAAAAATGTCGAGGTTTGACCAGAGGATGAGGACAAGCAGCTAGAAGAAGAAGATTTGGAATCTAGAGAAGAGATTCCAGTAACTCTAACTAGCAAAAGCAGCATGGTAGAGGAGGTGACTCTAGCAGAAGAGGACCTTACCAAGGAGTTAGAGGTAGAGGAAGAGGCAAAGGAGCTATTTATAGGTTCTACAAATGAAACCGGTTAGAGCATAAATCATTCGAATGTCCAGAGAAGGAAGACACGGGACAAAGTCGAGCCTATGTAGCTCAGAGTGAGCAGCAACAAGAACAGTTGACAGTGGCTGAAGTTTTTCCAGAGATAGGAGAGCCTTTGATGATGAATAAAGTCTTGTTGAAACTCGAGAAGGAGCAAGCAGAGCCTGCTCAATGAAAATATTTATTCAGGACCATGTGTAAAGTCCAAGAGAAGTGCTATAAGATGGTGATTGATAGTGGGAGCACCGACAATCTTGTTTCCATAGAGATGGTGGAGAAGATGAGTTTAAGGAGGACCAAGCATCATGTTCCATACAAGGTATCTTGGTTACATAAAGGACATCAAATCCTAGTAAGTGAGTAGTGTGAATTTGATTTCCAAATAGGTCCATATAAGGACAAGATTCTGTGTGATGTTATTCCCATGGATGTTTGTCATATACTGTTAGGAAGACCATGCCAATTTGATAAGAAAGTGATCCATGATGGCAGGAGTAACTGTCATAGTTTTGAGTAGAATGGGATAAGACATGTACTTCACCCTTTATAATAAGGTGGTACAACAGGACAGTCAACACCTAAAGTGTTGATGCTGTCAGGAAAAGAATATTTGCAGCAGATTGAGAAGGAAGAGTTAAGCTATGATATGGTATGCTGACAGAGAGTGGTGACAATGAAGACTGATGTGATGGATCTACCTGAGGAGATTCAAGATATGCTGAGTGAGTTTAGTGAAATTGTGGTGGATGATTTACCCAATGATTTACCGCCAAGGAGGGATATAAGCCATCAAATTGATTTCATTCCAGGAGCTAATTTACCAAACAAGGCTGCATATAGGTTGACACCTCAAGAGAATGAAGAAGTGAGGAAACATGTCCAAGGATTGTTGGACAAAGGGTTGGTCCAGAAGAGTTTGATTCCATGCGCAGTACTAGCAATACTGACACCAAAGAAGGATGGTGAGTGGAGGATGCGTACTGACTCCAAAGAAATTAACAAGATTACTATCAGATATAGGTTTCCATTACCAAGGATGGATGACATGATGGATTGCCTAAGTGGGGCAACGTGGTTTTCAAAATTGGATTTGAAGAGTTGATATTAGCAGATCCGAATTAGAGAAGGAGATGAGTGGAAGACAACATTTAAGACAAATGATGGGTTGTATGAGTGGTTGGTCATGCCATTTGGATTGTCCAACACACCAAGCACTTTTATGAGATTGATGAAAGAAGTATTGAGAGATTCCATAGGTAATTTTGTGATATTTTACCTTGATGACATTTTGGTTTTCAGCCAAACAAAAGAAGAGCATTTGAAGCATCTAAGATATGTTTTAGAGAGGCTACAATAGGAAACATTGGTGGTAAATGTGAAGAAGTGTACATTTATGAAGCTAGAGCTAGTATATTTAGGTTTTGGTATCTCAAGAGATGGGTTGAATATGGATCCAGAAAAGGTGCAAGAAATCATTGATTGGCCTTCACCTAAGAACATATTTGAGGTAAGAAGTTTTCATGGATTGGCAAGTTTTTATAGGAAATTTATATAGAATTTCAGTGGCATCTGTGCATATATTCTTGAGACAATTAAGAAGGATTGAAAACCATTTCAATGGACAATGGAGGCTGAGAGGAGTTTTCATTTCTTGAAGAACAAAATAACTAAGCAACCAGTGTTGAAGTTACCAGACTTCAAACACCCTTTCCAAGTAAAGTGTGATGCCAGTGGGGTAGTAATCGGAGTTGTGCTCAGTTAGGAGGATAGGCCTATAGCATATTTTAGTGAGAAGCTGAATGACGCAAAATAGAAGTATTCATCTTATGACAAGGATTTTTATGCTATTGTTCAAGCAATGAAGCATTGGAGACATTATTTGATGTCTAAATAATTTGTGTTATATTCTGATAACCATGTATTGCAGTACATTATGCAGCAACCTAAGTTGAACCTGAAATATGTCAAGTGGGTTGAGTTCTTACTGAGATTCACCTTTATGTTGAAGCACATAAGTGGACAGTCAAACAGAGTAGCTGATGCCTTAAGTAGGAGACTGTTGATTGTGTAAGAGAATCAAATCCAAGTCTTGGGATTTGAGCATTTAAGGGATTTGTATGAGATTGACATTGATTTCTAGGAAGCTTATAGGGCTTGTAAGAATCCAATGGAGGTAGACAGAGAGCCATGGATGGATTATGTGCTACAATATGCTTTACTCTTTAGAAAAAATAAACTATATATACCAAAGTGTTCCATGAGAGAGAACTTGATACAAGAAAAACCCAATGGAGGTATGGCAAGGCACTTTCGAAGTGATAAAACCTTTGGACAGTGAGGTCATTTCTATTTTTGGCCAAGGACGAGATCTCAAGTTGAGAAGTTTGTAAGAAGATGCATAGTATGCTAGCATACTAAAGGAAGAAGCCATAACACATGGTTATATACACCATTTCCTATTCCAGCTAGGCCTTGGGATTCTATGAGTATCGATTTAATTTTGGGTTTGCCAAGAACTCATAAGGGACATGATTCTATCTTTGTAGTTGTTGATAGATTCACTAAGATGGCACATTTCACTCCATTCTACAAGACTAGTGATGCTACACACATTGCTAACTTGTTTTTCAATGAAGTCGTGAAGCTACATGGTTTACCTAGAAGCATTGTATCAGACAGAGATGTGAAGTTCACAGGTCATTTTTGGAGGACCTTGTCGAAGAAGTTGGGTACTATACTGAACTTTAGTTCAACATATCACCCACAGTATGATGGTAGACAAAGGTAGTAAATAGGAGTATGGGGAACATGTTCAGAAGTCTGATTGGAGAGGGCCCAAAGTAGTGGGACAAAGTATTAGCTCAAGCTGAGTTTGTTTATAATGATTCACCAAACAGAAGTACATGGATGAGTCCATTTCAAATTTTGTATGGAATGCATCGAAGAGGAGTGTGTGAACTTCGTGACTTAGGTCAATTGGAGAAAAGGAGTGCTGATGGAGAAGAGTTTGCAATAATGATCAGTAAACTACAGGGGTGAGTGAAAGAAAGGTTATAGCAGAGTAACGCCAGTTACAAGGCCAGAGAAGATTCCAAAAGGAGAGAGAAGAACTATGAAGTAAGATATTTGTTCTTAGCATATCTAAAGAGAGACAAATTTCCAAAAGGAGAGTATAACAAACTGAAGATGAAGAATATTGGACCCTACAGAATACTTAGAAAATTCTCAGCAAATGCTTATGAGTTAGAGATGCCTATTGGAGTGGGTATTTCACCAATATTTAATGTTGCAGATCTAATCCATATGTAGCAGATGACACTGGAACCTATGTAGAAGGTGAATATCCTACTGAAGACTTACAATGGGTGGGGAAGATGCTTGGGGTACAACCATTGGAATTTGAGGCCATTATGGACACTAAATTGGTAAAGAGTACAAGGAAGAAGGACTATCTGGAGTATTTGGTCAAGTGTAAGAAGTGACCAACAAAGTATTCTACTTGGATGAGCACCGCAGAATTAGAATCCAAGGGTTTCACTGTAGCTAATCTAATGAATATGGGTTCATAATTTTTCACCCTTACGAGTCTGATGTAGGAGCATCATGGCATTCCAGCAATTTGATGAGTTGGTCACATGCTGTGGTAGATTTTTGTTGTTGTTTTGCTGAGTCATAGTTTGTTAGCACCTATAGACATGATGGCGGACCATGACTCCCTGCGTGGAGATCAAGCCACAACTTGTTTGTTATGATAGGGATGTTTCCATCATGCTCTGTTTTTGTTTGTTTTCAGTTGCAGACCACTCGAGGTATAGGATGTTACAGTTTAGCTTAAATAGGTATATTAGAGAAGTGAGAAGGGTTCTGCTTGTTAGCATTTGAATTTTGAGTTTGCAGAGAGACAGACAGACCTGCGTCTGAATCCTATTGTAAATATTTTAATAGATTGAAGAAGAGAGTTGACTGTGTGTTTGTGTGTTTCCTTAATAGAAGGATTAGTTGTGTGTGTGCAGTATTATTAGCCTAGTTGCATTTACTGTTTTGAACTGTGAATCCGTGAATGGCCAACTTCGGCGATTTCCTGAACATCTGTGTATTTCTGTAAAATCATTGATTCAAGCATGGAATTGTTGCTAGAATAGTTGGAATAGTTCATAAATGCATGCATAGAAGATTTAGGCTAATTAATCATAGAGATTATAGGCTGGATTGATCGATTCCATGGTCAATCGGTGCAGTGCGCATGTTTTCTGTCTTAACCAGTATTTGCAAAGAATGAATGGTGGGGATTGAGTTTAAAGACTAAGATCTGATGGTTGAGAAGAGATTTCAATGGAAGTTGCAATTTTGATAATGGATCCATAAAGATATGTGATATTCACATCAAAGAGTAGATTGATGGTTGGGGAGAAGGTTGCAAAGATCTGACGGTGGGAAAAATTGTGGAGGAAAAGTCGCGGGAGGAAGGGTGCGGGGGAGCAAATTTGGAAAGTTTGTCATGCATCCCTCATCCCACAACTTGCTTGCGGAAAGGATGTTGTAGAAGGAATGTTGCAAGGGAGAAACTTTGAAAGGTTTTTTGGCATCCGACATCCCGCAACCCGCTTGCAGAAAAGATGTTGCAAACATATAATTGCGAGAAGGAAATTTTAGCGTATAATTTTACTGAGGGCTAAATTTGGTGATCCTACTAAGTGTAGGAGCCACCAGATCTTGGAGGTGCTAGTTGGGTTGGATTTGGTTGATTCCTCCTGCACCAATTTGGGTTTTCTGATTGATTTTTTAAGGAGGCTTTAAAAGCTGCTTCTTTTCTTGAAGATCCATTTTTTCCTGTTCTCATCTCATATGCAGTGAGAATTCCGTGTAACTTGCCCATTGTTACCTTTTTAAGATCATCTCATTCTTATAAGGTAGATACCTTTGGGTCATATTGCATTGGTAATGTTCTTATTACCTTGCTTACACTTCTTCTTCTTTTAATTTTCCTCCAAGCCCTTTGATCGGATAAATAACTTCATCTACATGAAGAAGGTATTCACCAATATTCTCTTCTTCTTTGATTTTAAGACTTTCAAATTGACCTTTATACATTTGAAGTTTGGATTCTTTGACTTTTGATTCTCTTTCATAGATAATTTTCAACTTGTAGTAATCTTGTTTGGCAGATGTGCATTGCATAACTTTAGTAAACACTGAATCTGTTAAACCATTTAAGATTGAGTTTAGGGCTTTGGATTTACCTTCATATTCGCCTAGTTCAACTGTGTCCATAAGGTATAAGTTTCCTATTTTAAGATCCTTTTCTGTTGCTTCCCAAACCTTCCATCCCAGGAACATCAGATGACACCTCATTCTTACACTCTAGTAAGCATAATTTTCTCCGGTAAATATTGGGATTTTGTTGGTGGCCAATCCTGATTTTTGATCGATTGTTATTTTTGGATGGGATCTTCCTTCCAGTGGTTAAGCTGTTGTGAAGTAACCTGCTCTGATACCAATTGTTGGTTTATCCCACAATACTGAGAGGGGGACAGTGAATCAGTATTGTATTTTTATAAATAAAATACATAAAAATCAACAATTAAGACACATATTTTATCATGGAAAACTCAAAGAGAAAACCACCAACCCAAACTCATTAATAAGATGAATTTTACAAAATTGTTTATCTGCTACTACAGAAAGGATGCAAAACGTGCCCTAGGTTTTTCCTAGAACTATAGGCTAGGATGCTACAACACCGTTATGGTTTTTTTCCTGCTTCAACAGACAAGGATGCTATGACACCATGTTCTCCAGCTACAACTGGAAGGAGGCTTCGACCCCCCACAGACCTATGGCCTCGCCTAGCACCACCCTGACACCCTAATATGATTTTCTCAATCTTTTGGAAGAGTTGTAAACCATTCACTTTGGACCCTGTCAATCTTACTAACAGAGACACTTAATTATTTACACTTTCATTTATTTTAATACCCTATACCTATTTCATATCAACGCAACTCTCCATAGTTAGGCTCTTCTATTTAGGATCGTGACTGTTTATTTACAGACACAACCAATCATCATCTACCCATTCAATCATCACATCACTTCAACAAAGGCAACGTTTCATTCTTCCCATAGCTCAGAATTCATTTCCGTAGCCCTGTTTATTGTTTTCTAGTGCATCCGTAATCTTCTTCACTAGATACAATCCTAGTAGTTGATCTTTTTTCTGGATCTCTTTGGATCGTTGATCTATTCTACATATTTCCTTTTTTAAATCATATTTTCATACCAAGTTTCTTTTTCAACAATTCCCCACTGTTGATGTTCATCGGGATTCTTCTTGAGTGTCGATCTTTAGATTGCGGGATGCGGGATGCAGGATGTTGACTTTCTGCTTTTTCCTTTCCACAAACTCCTTTTCACACTGCAGAATGTGGAATTTGGTTTTCCACCATTTATCTTCATCAGGCTTCTTACTGATCATCGATCTCCATATTGTGGGATGCGGGATGCAATATTTCCTCAAATCGTATCGCGACTTTCTGCAAGCTTCTTTCCGCAAGATCCTTTCTACAAGCTTCTTTTTGTAAGCTTCTTTCCACAAGAGTTCTTTCGCACCGTTGATATCTTTTAGAATCTTTCCTAACCTTTGATCTTCCAGATTTTGGGTTGCAGATTGCAGGTTCATAAAATATTTAAACGTTACTTCCACAATTCCCTTTCCACATTTTTTCTTCTGTATCATCGATCTCTTTTAGAGAAACTAATCTCAGCCATTTGATCTGGATATTTTACAAAACTTTGGATTTTACGCCTAATTGTCAAAATTAATAGTTAATCGTTGGATCTAGTGAGGGACTAATATAAGCCGTCTGATCTTGATTTTTATAGAACTTCATCCTTTCGCCTATATTTTGCGGAAATGATCCTCGGTTGCTTAATCTAGGGAGGGACTAACCTCTACCATCCAATCTTAATCCTTCATGGGACTTTATCACTTCGTACGTGTTTAACCTCTGCGCTAGTTCATTTAGCAACAACATTGGATGATCAATCTCAGTCATTCAACTTGCTATAGGGTTATCCATTTGTCATTCACCTTGCAACCTACAACCTGTAACAATGTTATTCCTTTGTTATTTTGGATACCTGGAACCTTCAGTATTCCACCATATCTTTGACTTCCGATAACTGATTTGACATCAATGACAACTAATTTACTCAACAATTACGAGGCCCTACAAAAGTACCTTGCATAGATGAAGAGTTTGTTCAATGGCGAGGATACTGAGTGGTACTTATGCAAGTTTCATCTTGCTCTGAAAGGTGAATCCATTTGATTTCTAATAAATTTACTTCTAACTTCATATCACTCTAAGATACTATTATATCAACCGTGTTAACTTTTCTAATTGTAGCAATGCAATTCGGTTCTTTGTTAATAATTAGCAAAACAAAGGTAAAAGCTATATGATATGATTATCTTACTGTATCTAGATGTTTTTCTTTTAAATAATTCTTACTGCTAGGCTGAAAGGGCCAAGGATTCAAGAATTTACAGAGAATATTTTAATGGTTTTTCTACAATCTTACATATGTCAACAAGAAAAATTTAGTCGAATATTTTTTTGAAACAAACTGGAATTTACAGAGAATATTTTAATGGTTTTTCTACAATCTTACATCTGTCAACAAGAAAAATTTAGTCGAATATTTTTTTGAAACAAACTGGAATTCGTGCAATTTTTTTCTTTCTAAAATTCTTCGGAGTTCATGTGAAATGAAAATCTTTCCTTGTCATTGATTGAAATTCTTAGAGTTTGTGTGCAATATTATCGATGCAATATCCCCTGAATTCACAAACTCACACAACATTCTACTAACATTCATTAACTGTATATCACATTGACCAGTCTTAAAGTAGATCTATATTTACTTCAGGATGATCTGAGAAAACAAGATATAACTGCTATAATCAGAGTTGGATCTCACAACAAGCCATCACAATCTCAGTTCAACAAGAACCTTTTGAAAAAAGGAAAACATAATATTAAGTGGATCCATAATTAATTTCATTGTAAACTTACTTATATACATTCTTATACACCTAAAAAATTTTGTGAGGGTGGTTGTTCTTTCATGGAAGTACTTGGACTAAGTTCAAACACTGAGGCAACATTGAAAAACATATGAAGAGGGTTAATAACAACAATGTAAGGTTTTCACCGATTAATTGCAGAGCACAATTAGTTATTGAAAGTTTGAAACCTTAACATGATCAAAGAAGCTTAACAAGCATTTTTTTTCCTTCACCAAAGCCTTTGTTTCTATCTGGAGAACAACAACAAAAGAGATGCAAAACAATGACACTATATCGATATCCAATGGAGTTAGTAATCAATTAGTCTAGCAAGCATTAACCCATAACGACACGTGTTGTTCAAACTCAACATGTTGTACAACTTCATGAGAACTTTATACAAAAAATGAGAACTCTAGCCATAAAAACTCCTATTTTTGTGAAAAAAACACCTCCAAATAAAAAGGTGGTGCTACCGGTAGCACCACTTTTTTGGGGGCTAAAAATGTGGACATGGATGAAAACAATCATTATTGTTATTTTCAATAACCTTAACATCAAGCCCCAAATTGAAAATTGATGCCACCAGTAGCACACTATTTCAAAAAATGGTATAATTATATCATTTTATCACAATTTAAAATTGTATTTATTAAACCTCTTAGTAACACTATCTAAAATTTGCACTATATTAAACAAAATTATTCGAACACTCTTTCCATATAAAGTAAAATAAAAATTACTATAATAACAAATATTAAAAAAAAATGAAAAAAAATGTAATAACAAACTACTAAAAAAACATTATTATAACAAAATATTAAAAAACAATAAAAAAACAAATGAAAAACAGTGGATGTAATAATAAAATATTCAAAAAAAATTAGTATAATATATGTACATATTGGATGTTGGTAAGGAATTTTGTGGTAATCGGGTCACCCCATAAGCATTAGTCCAAGTGGTGGTGGAACTTAAGGTGGTGTGATTCCCATAATTATGCCTCATTGAGACCTTCACTTTGACCACATAAAACTTTCCATTATTTGATATATGCTATATTAGGTATTTTGCTTTTTTAATCTTATTTTTCTTTCTTTTAGATATTTTATTATTATCTTATTTTTTTGAAAATTAAAAATTAAAAGCTTTTCATAAAAACTTAAAAAACATTTATATTTTTTTTCTCATATTATTTTGAAATCTAATTTTATATTTGATTTTTTTAATGTTATATATTTAATTTTATATTATATGTTTTATATTTTATATTTTTTAATGTTTTATTGTGATGCTTAAATAATTTGATATGTTTTTATGGCTTATTGTAAATTTTTAGTTTTTTTTTAAAGTATATTCATTATTAAAAGGAGTTCTTAATATTTTTTTGTTAGTTTGAAATGTCTTTATTTTTTAAATTTTTTTACAAAATTTCTCCCAAAAGTGACTTATTTAAAAGAAAAGTTTAAATAAAAACTTTCAAATGTATATATTTTTCATTCTAACTAGCTTTTAAATGTTAAAAAAAATTGAAAATGTATATTTTTTCATTATTACTAGCTACTAGATGTATATTTTTTTGTAAAATTTGAAAAAACACATTTGTAAATAAAAATTAGAGAGTTTTTATGACCAAGAAGTTTCAAAATCTCAAAAAATGGCTCAAAATGAAAAATGGTGTTACCATTATACACACTTTTTGAAACTGAGGTAAAATACTACTAAAATTGACCCCCCAAAAAGACAAAATGTCAAAGTTGTATAACTTTTTGTAACATAAAACACATTAAAAACTATTAAATAACAAAATAGGATAAAGATAAAAAATCATTAAGATGCAACTAAATTACCATTTTTTATTTTTTATTTTTAAATACACTATAATTTAAAACCCTAACAAAACATTTAAAAATACAAGTAATAAACAAATAAAACACTAAAATAAAATAAAATAAATGATAAAAAGAAGGAAATGTTAATATTATAACAAAGTATTGAAAAAACAATATAAAGAAACTAACCAAATAAATGTTAAAATTATGACAAAATATTAAAAACAATATAAAAAACAAGTCATAACCATTTAAACATGTTAATATTATAACACAATATTGTTAAAAAAATAATTCAAAAACACAAAATCCCACTTAGTAAATGCTAAGTTTAATGAGTTAAGGAGGAAGGTCTTAAGGTGAGGTTATTACCAAAATAGTGCCACCTCTTAAGCACCACTACACCACTACTTGGAATGATGCTCAAAAGGTGGCATGATTCCAAGATTCATGGGCCATCTTTAAGAGCCTCCCCTTATACACAAAAACTACAAAATATACCTTTAACTCTTCATATAACTTAAACATTGTCTTAAAATTTTATTATATATTACATGTTTTATATTATATTGTTTTGAAATTTAATTTTATGTTATATGTACATATATTCGTTTCATTTATGTTTTAAATTTAATTTTATAATATAGGTTTTGTATTTTTTTTATGGTTTTTAAATGTTTGATATGGGTTTTATAGTTTGCTGTAAATTTTTTATTTTATTTTTATTAAATGACATTTTTAATACTTTTTATTATTTTTATGCTTGTGAGAAAAATATCAAACTTCACAATTTTTCGATAAGATACTTTGGTAATTTTTTCACTTAAGATTTTATTTTGAGAATAAATATTATGTTTTTTACAAATATATGGTATATTTTTTGTTGAATTTATGTGAATCATCACTTTATGAAAATTGTAACACACGAAAGTCAAAATATTTTGATTAGAAAGTCAAAATGGATGTAGTGAATTATTTTTATTTAATAATTAAAAATACTGAGGGGAATCAGAACTGAAGTAGTTGTTGAAATAGTGTTTGCTTACGCATAAGGAGAAAAGATAAGTGGTGAAAGACACTGAGTGAGAACTCCAGTGATGTAGGAGACATCTTCCCAAAAATTAAGTCAAGAGTCCTTGTGGAGTGCTAAAGAGCAGAAGGCTCATAAATGACCGAGTCCTAGGAAAAATATTATATAATAGTATGCCCATCAAGCAAGCAAGAGGCTAGTGATCGACATGGAATTGATCTGTTAATACAAGAGATGGCACATTGATCAGATTTTGTCCTTTTCGTTCTACAAACAGGCTTAGGGGTTCTGAAGCAAGTAAGACTTGGATGCTCTAGGAGTTGGTTGAGAACAACGACAACTTCTGTTCTATTTTCCTGACTATGGTGTCAGGTTCCTTATTTTTATTCTTACCTTTTTAAGTATTATTAAATTATAATTCAAGTATAGATATAAATTAAAGTTACATTCTACATTAATTTATACTATGCATTTGTTCCTATTCCTTTTTACTATTTTAAGTTATGATTTGATATAATTGTTCTTTATAGTAGAGAAATCATAGGTTTAATATCATAATCTAATTTAAACTAAGATTTGTTTAGGCTTCCATACCCAAATTAGAGTACAAGCTAATGTTAGCCTAAGTAGAAGTCTAAATGAAGGCATTACATCAATTTGATTAAATAATTTAAATTACTTTTGCATTTATCTATGTTCTAGAACTATATTAAATTTATAACTATTTCCCAATTAAAAACTTTGCTTCCAGATTACCTATGGTTACGATTAGATTCCACTAATATAGTTAAAACAATAAAATTATAGAGGACACTTTTAATTAAAACCTTGAATCAAATAACCTAGTCACAGATTTCCAATTACTTGAAAAATAAACGAAAAGATGACAGACTGTCGCATCCAATGATATAGGTTATACAGAGTAGATCCGAGAGGATTTTTTTCCTTAACAAATATCTAAATCATAGATCGATATGGACAACAATCATAAAAACAATCTTATGAAAATAATACATAAATGTCCAACACAGATCCAATCTTTTAAATTAAATAACAAACAACTACACGATTGATGTCAGATGCGTAACCATACCTATCGTAACAAAATCGAGTTTAGGATCGTTATAAACATTTTATAACAACTCCTTGATCTATATAATAAATACAATAATCAGATCTATCAAATAATATAGAATTAAATATATAACATAGAGTCTCTAAATGTGGGTATCCAAACCCCGAGACTTATGGATCTATCCAAAAATATTTTCTCCCACACAATCGAATCACAAAGATATTCGGTTTTTCATCAACAGAAACCATACGATAAACAATGCGTGGTTGTAAGACCGTTAAAAATAGCATCCATCATTTTAATATATCCACGATACATACAACGAAATGGATGGTGTGGAAAAATAATAAATGAAGAGGCTACGAAGCTATAACTACAAGCTAGTACATACCCATAAGGGGTTGTAATAAGAACATTCAACTTATCTTCGCATATAGTGGCGAAAGCCCTATCCTTAAGCGGTCTGCAAACCTTGTTAGAGATCAATGTATCACACTTTAAAAAAAAAACTTTACCATTGACTATTGATGGGCCCATTGATGCAGACCGAGCATGACCATGTCAAGGAAAAACACATGCATATCAACAAAACTGAGGAAGTTTAATAAGCTTGCTAAGTAAAGACTTCTTTTGTTAATTTTAAACTGATTAAGGGATTTTCCTCACATTTTGCAATGAAGTAACATGGTTGAGAGGAGGTGACCCTATCGCCACTCTCGTCGACCAACTACAACCTACATTCCATATTGTATGCAGTTAAAATTATTTGCATATGATGAAATCTGTTAGAAAAGGAAAGCACGACAGAGTAAAAAACATTCTTACCTGATCAGAGATGCATAGGTGGTAAGTTGGGTTAGTTGGGAGCTTGCATAGCTACCCAAAATCCACCTGCACATCCAAATTAAGAAGTTAGGGATTCTTTTAGGAATTGAATTGCACAATCATAAAACAACTTCCAATTTTAAAATCTTATCAAGAATGAATGCCTTTATTCCTCCCTTCTTGCAAAAAATGAAGGAGAAAACTCTAGTTAGATCTTGCATGTACTAGTAATGAAAAATAAATTTCCTTTTTAAAACAAGTAAAACCAAATGAAGAAGTTCGATACCTAGTTAAAGGGGAACTGTTTTCTTCTTCACCGCAACGAACCAAAAGGGTCAAGGTCATCATGGCGACCATAATAATGATAAAAAAGCTTCAAATATAGGTCCTATGAAACAAGCGAAGAAGTTCTATTAACAACTTGTGTAAAGTTTTGAGAAAAAAATTGTGCAACGCAGCCATGAAGGCCTGAGCACTCTTCATCGACCAGTTACAGACCAAAACAATTATGTAAATGAAACCTTAAGACATGTAAATGCTGCATTAAACCCTTGGAAAATTCCTCGTTGGAGATCATGCCAAATGGAGGGCTGATATTTCCTCTTGGTTCCCAAATTTTGCATTAAAATATTGCCATTAATATGCTTGGTTCCACTGTCAACTCACATCCAAGGCAGAGTTAATGTCTCCTAGCCAAAACTTAATTGTATGCATAACAACCCTTATAACACCCATTGATAGTTATGCCATAAACCATGTTATAAAAACATTATATTTTATTCCTAGGCCGCGTTGGGATCACGACTATGATGTTATAACCATAGTCTCCACAACATGTCGTTAACAAAAACAAACATTACAAACATTTAACCTATGCTTGCGCACTAACCCTTTGCTATATTTTTGTTACCTTTGCCACCCTATAATGGAGGGTGTTTTTAGAACTAGGTTATAGTTGTTAGAACTATAACATAGATGCTAGTATTAAGCCATATCCTTTAGGATTAAATTCCCTAGAAAACTCAATATTTACAATAAGCATAAAAAACATTGATAACACCACCTTAAGGTGTGGCTCTAGGGTCGTTGTCGCTCGTATGCAAACACTACTTGAGATAAAACCTGTCCATTCAATGTAAGAACCATTATAAGTTACTTCACACACATATTACTCACGATGACAAATTTTCATGCTGCAACCAAATTATACATGGTATGACAACATATTCAGAGAAAAGAATTAAAGAAATTTTTTTGGTATGTGACAAAATGGTATCAGAGCATGGTTACAACACTTGGCCTAAATGATCCCAACACTAAAACTGATAAAAACATAAAACTAACTTTATCTTGTTGTGGTTTTGTTCTCTTACAAACATGAAGAGAAGGATAACCTTGTTTTTGTAGGAAATTATTGCAGATATGGAAATGTTTGCAGAAGAGAAATCCAATCCTAGGAATCGAGTGAACAATGAAGAGGGTAACCTAAGGGAGTTTGATATATGGGTAAATATAAATGAAAGTAGAAATGACAACCCATATGAATTATAACAAATCATTAAAGAATTAAGAGAAGAACTAAAATGAGTTAAAGAAGATAGCAATCATATTTCGAAAGCACGAGAAGAGTTAAATAACCTTTTGTTGTGTAAACTACATAGTACTGAGAAAGAGAAAAATAAAAGAACATGAACTTAATAAGGAAAAAAATACACCTTACAAACGTAAGGGAAGGAAACTAGAAATTTTTAAACATTAGACTGAATATTCAAGTGAAGAATCATCCAAGCACAATACAAAAAAAACAGAAGGATTCTAGTGAAAGTAGTGATGGTAATGAAAAGAAAAAGAAATATAAACCTTATGAAGAAATTTCAAGTGAATTCAAAAGGATCAAACCTCCTATGTTTAACGGAGTGATCGAGAAAGAGAAAGAAGTGAAAGCTTGGTTATCTGGATTGAAGAACTATTTCCATATTTATAACTATTCCGATGAATTAAAGGAAAAAACCACCATTTAGAACTTAATAGGAAAAGTAGATATCTAGTGGCAAGATATAAAGAAAGTAGAAGTTATAAAAGAACTTTTAAGTAACATGGAGAACATTCAAGAAACATTTCAAATGAAAGTATCTCTCAGAACAATATTATGAAAATAAAGATAAGGAATTTAGGAATTAAGATTAAGTATTATGACCATGAAATAACTCTACAGTAAACACTAGTGGAAAATAAGAGATTAGTGACCATGAGACCACAAATTTTGATCACGGCAATTTTTTTAAAGGGATAAATGACCATAATTGATAATTTTAAGTGAGCTAACTAAAAATGACCAAGATAAATAACCACTTTTGGTCATGGTATAAAAACCAATTAAAAACGATCAAGATAAATAACCAAATTTGACCACAGGATATCTAGACTACAAATGACCAGTTTACAATTGGTTAGTTTTAGTTGTGTCACTCTGACAATGGAAAAAATTACAAATTTGACAATGAATTTGTACATTTTACTAAATTCTAACACTGTAGAAGGATTCAGAGACCCCCTTAATTCTAATACCGTAGATGGATTCAAAGACCCCCTTAAAGGGGGTCTCTGAATCCATCTGCAATGTTAGAATTTAGTAAATTAATGTACTGTCACAACTCAACATGAATTGACCAAATATATATAAAATATACATAATTGATTGATAATATATTAATTATAAATATATATTTGCAGGTTATATACGTCAAACACTGCATGTTCTCTATTGACATTTGTCTTTATATAGCTATCTAAGCTACAATACAGATCTGGCTTATGTATATGCTATGACATAAAGATTTTTTGAACTATGTTTTAGAACATAACAATAGTAACACCATATTGTTTCTAATGCTTGAAATTTTGCATAGCCTTGGTCATGTTTTTATCATGATCTTTAATAATATAGAAACACCATATTCATGCTCTTGAAATTTTTCATAACTCCAATTAAAAAATGTACAAGATCTAAAATAAATAATTACAAAAATATATTAATACTAATTATATCACTATTAAAAAACTCAATTTAATAATTGATTTAACATTTTCAAATTAATGAGAATTGGATTTTATGCCAAAAAGCAAATTGATTTTCCAACCACATAGTAACATAAATTATTAAAAATATATATGATAAATATTATAAGGGTGATTGATGGTTATTATAATAATTATAATGTAAGGATTATAATTAACAAATGTAAGGTTTTAGAGGCGTTGATTAACTTGATCATTTTGTACTAGTGTAATATATAGTTATATATTAGTTTATATATATAATATTAATTCATATAATATAATATAATTAAATTTTATTTAAAATATATGTAATTATAACTATAAATTATAGTATATAGTAGGTATATAACATTAAAATTATTTGTAATATATAATATCAATTAAAATATAATGAATAATCTTAAAAAATAATTGTATAAAATACAAAAACTAAGAAATCAAAAAGATATTGTAATACAACCTTTGCATTATATGGTTATTTGTCCATGAAAACCTTTGGCGGGAAAATGTATGTGTTTCAGTTGACGTTGTAAATGTGAATTAGCTGAAGATTTTTAGTTATTCTTCTAGTTTTCATCACTACTACATTTCGATGCAAAATCCGACAGTTACTTCCGACGGCGCGTGGATTTTTTCTTTTAAACCTACCAAAAATCACAAAGTTAAATCTTTTTTTTAAAGTTATGGTCATAAGCGTCGCTTAAGCGACGGCTAGGCTCATAAGCGTCGCTTAAGCGACGGCTAGCCTAGCAAGCGTCGCTTAAGCGACGGCGCATAACTAGTTCTTTATTCAATTTAAATATGTTTTCCTTAAAGTTTATGTTTATGTGCTAGTGGGTATAAAGTTTATGTTTATTTTGGAAATGGAGACGAACTGATCAGAGGTACCCACAACCTCAAATGAGCACACAATCTAGTGAATTTTTATATAGGTTGTTGTGTATTTCATACTATTGGATTTGTTAAAGAAGAAAATTACAATATTACACGCATTTTCCTAATAGTACCATGCCATGTGGTCACATACCTTCTACTTCATTTTCATGCATTGGAAATGAAGGAGAACCATATTGTCAAGACATGTCACTACTCATTAGAAACATACTTAGGTCCATAGGAGAGTCGAGTAACAAGCTCACACTTGTTCACAAGTAAAGCATTGGTTGGGTCATTTTGAATCTCACCTGGATGTCACAGTAAAAGAATCACCACCCAAAGAAAAAGAAAGGTTTGCTTATAATAGCAGTGGTTAGTGAAAGAGAAAACTACTTGTTGAAAGAGTTTTATAACATTAAAAATAAATGCAAGGGATAATAAAATAAAAATAGGAGCCTCCCTACTAATTTTTTATTGATATTAAGCTTCATATCAATTTTAATCTTAATTAAAAGGTGTCTATCTGAATGTCATTCACTTGACTTAATATTTGTGAATGGATTTTTATTATTGTCATGTCAAATTTGAATTGATCATGTTCACTTCTATATAAATGTATAGCATGTAATCATGTTTATACCTTATCCCCTTTATATTTGTTTGGATATTAATATATAAAAATTAAATATAGTTCTCCATTCAAATTCACTTAAACTAATACCATTGAAGTTCTAAGAATGTGAATAACTGCAATAATCATGCATGTAATAAAAACATCTCAAATATTTGAAATCATAAAAGCTATATTGTAAAAATATCTCAAAATTTTGAGTCATAAAGGTCATATGATTTGTATTTTATAATCATGTACTGAATAAGGTTCATATTTTTATCTATTTCTATGCTCTTACACGTGATCATTATAACTTGCTCACAAGCATAATCCTGCACAGTATATCTATAAGCGCAAGGCATCACATATGAAAATAAAAGTAACCATTGATAATTTATTTATTTTATAAATTAATAAAAATGATTAATAGTTTTGTAAAGTTTTAATCAATAATATTGAACTATTTCTCATGCACCCATTCTTTCAAATGAATTAGTAGGTGTCTCGAGGTCCAAAGAATAAGAACCTAATTCTCATACATTATGAAGTGCCATAGTTCTCCACCAAGGGATAATCAAACACTACCTCCCTAATATTTATTTATTACTCATTTTTCATTTTATGCATATATAAATATGTTTCCATTCGTGTACAATAAATAGGGTCATTTCCATTGGTAAGTTGGCGATTGAAATGGAGGGAAGAAAATTGGCGGGAGTTTTGCTTCCGCCCTCAAATCCCCAATATCAGTGAAGACTTCGCAGCAGAAAAACAACAGAAAAACACCATTGTCATATGGCTGAGCAATACTAGCATTCGCCAACAGTATAATTTCTTCAGATCTTGCGGGAGGCCTTAATTCATGGGTCTATGAGGACTTGTTTCTCTGGGTACGTCAGAGGTTCTTTCCATTGAGGTATACGAAACAACAGCTTGATCGGGGAAAACTAGACATACTTCAGTGGTTGTCCCTAAGACTTGTGGAATAATTTGTTTCTGGATGCGCGCATCAGTTAGTAATTCATTGT
>LPNX011049088.1:0-11506 GCA_001517045.1 Pseudotsuga menziesii
TAAGAATGTAATTTTGAGATTTTTTTTATTATTCTTTATACAAATAGAAACTACTAGTTATATAGATGACGTAATTTTCAATATTTTAGCCATATCTCACTTGGTAGATACATAGACCAAGGTTGAAGCCCCCTAGAGAGTTCTGTGCATCTGGTCTTAATGCAGATAGCCCCTTCTCCAGCCCCAAGCAAACCATCTTACAATTCAAAACAAATTGTCGGTCTTGAGAGGTCTAGCACAAATCTCTTCTCATGTTATCAGCTGGCTCTAATTCTCTCATTTTCATGTTTTGGTTCACTTCAACGGACAGCAATGTGGAGGCTGTGAGGCTCAAAACAACAACTTTTAACAGAAACTATTTTGGGTATGAAAGATCAATCTTGCACTTGGGACTAGGGCATTATGGTGTATGGAATCCAGAGAATTTTCAATATCCATTTACCATGTGGAAAAAGGTGGGTTTCGTGAGAAACTCCAAAATTCACAATCCCAAATTTTGCAGGAAGGTTGAAGTTAATGTGGAGGGCACATCATGTAAGAGTACCAGAGGTATGTAATTGAAAGGTTTGATACAATAGCCAATGAGGGGAAGTGCCCCTGGTACTCTATTGACACCAATTCAAGAGGTGAATTTTGACATTCCAATTATATTTCTGGGAAAACCTTGTATGGAGATGAGACTCATGCATGATTAAGTTATTTTCTTTCTTTGCTCTGTATGTTGAATTGAATTTATCTAGCTTTCAGTAATAGGTCAAGAGAATTTCCTGAATTGTAATCTTAATTTGTAGACATGAGAAAATACAAAATTAGGTGGTTCCAAGAACAAATCTGCATTTCTGAAGAATGCCACAACAACCTTGCTTCACACAACTGGTGAATCTGAGAAGGTGGCATTTGTTGCTCATATCAACAGCTACATTATTGATGATCCAGTGATGAAAAGATACCTTCCAATTGATCCTATGACAAATTATCTCTTTGATATAATGAAAGATGGCATTCTTCTATGGTATGAATACTCAATTAATGAATAATTACAGCCTTGTTGCAATCATAGGATAGCTGCATTTCATTAAGTTTTGACTGTACTTGGATCTTGTGGTTTGTTCATACAACTAGCTGTTGTCATATTTCTGAGAATGAAGACAATTATTGTTTCTATTTTTGTGGGCATGATGCAGTAAATTGATCAATGTCATTGTTCCTGGCACCATTGATGATCGAGCAATAAATACAAAATCAAAGCTTAATCCATTGGAAACCAATGAAAATCATACAATTTGCCTCAATTCTTCAAAGGCCATTGGATGAACAGTAGTAAATATTGGAACACGAGGCTTAGTTGAAGGGTGGGTAAGTGAAATATTATGTATAGTTGTATGTAGGTTGTTAAATTACATATTGTATCTGAGGACTTATATGATGGGATGGTAGGTCAAATAAGCTGTATAGTTGATCCCACCTTTATATATTACCACTGCCATACTATGTTAGCTCAATTCAATAGCTGAGTGTTCTGAGTTATATGTCCTAATATTGAAAGATTTAAGGCTGCTGTAATTGGCATAAATATATTTATGCTACATGTCTAACTCTCTCTATTTGGCTGTGGGCTTTACCTAATGGTTTCATGGCCTAGATCGTTAAATTACCTATTTCATAAATCATAGAGGCCCAACCAAAGAGATGTGGGATTCAAACTGTGGAAGCACATAACTTAGCCACTAAGACCTCAAACACAGACAGATAAGCACTGTGAAAATCAACCAAAAACATCCCATGTGTCCGTCAGATTGATAGGATATAAATGATGGCACCATGCTATCGTCATCCAACTGTTTCACAAATTCCATACATGGTATTGGTTGAGTATACAGAGCACGACAAACAATACTTAGTATGCTGTAGATCATTTAATGTTGCTGTGTATGTTTGATCATGGTTAAATTTTGAGCAACTCAAAATCTAACCGTCATCAAGCATACACAACACCATGCTAAGTATTTCTTGCCTTTTATCACTGCCATCTATCAAATCATTTCACTTTTCAACTCGACTCAATTACCATTTGGAATCCGTCCTTGTTTTTAATACACTACAAAACTAGGTATGACCCAGTTTAGATATCTTCATTCTCATACATGAAAATTCGACATTGATTGTGTAGTGAGCATAATAATGATTGAAAATGTTAGTTCAAGGGTTGAAATTCAAAGTGTTAAGGAGATCGTTGAAGAAACTGGTTGAAATATTAATAACCTAGAGAAGAGGAAATATCGAGCATTGATGGCATAAGGTGGTGACTGTGAGAATCAGATTCGAGACAATGAAGTCTATGAAAACAAAGAAAAAATCAGTACCAAGGGATGGCAGATTAGGGGGAGAAGTAGGGTCTCTGTTATGAGTCCTCAAGAACTGTGAGATTTCTTTGGTTAAAGATGAAGGATTTGATTTGGTTTGTGTTGGAGATTCACCCTTTCTTATGTATCAGTTTGTGTCTTCTTCACTATTTTACTCCATTGCACTTTAGAATTTTATATTTGACATCTCGCATAATATAAAACTTGGTCACTATTTGGTTGTTCTTTTCTACAAAGTATTTGTAGAATTGAATGGATGTTAAGGGTTGATTTTACTGTTAGTAACCAACTCCTTTTGATGGATTCTACCTCAAATACAAATAATTGTTGAGTTGTTGAATTCTTTGATGCTTAAATCAATTTTTTTGTCACTTTAATCATCTTCATAATTACCTTATATTTACGCCGTTAGGCGTTTTTCTCTGAACTTTAGTTCTAAACCACTGTAGACGTCGTCGTCCCTTTGGCCAGTGGTGTTTTTACGCGTGTCTTCTCCTGGGCTGTGCATTGTTCATAGGTTTTTATGTGTGTCTTCTCTTGGACTGCGCATTGTTCATAGGTTTTCTGTACTATCCACTGGTTTATGCAGCTATCGAGTCATTTCCATGTTTAGGTTTTTAACATGGTTTGGTTTCATTGTTATGGAGGTTTCTTCCAATGGGGTTGCAGAAGGTTACATTGTGACAGGTTCTGGTTCTGGACGGATCTCATACTCGAATACAACGAAGAGGAAAACATGTTCATTGGGGGGCATTCGGCAAGTCGGGGTGCAGGAGAATAATTCCAGGGCAGTATTTTGCAGTAGATCCCAATGGTTGAACCATGATGATTGGGGTTTGCGACTTGTTTATCTTCTCCACCAAGATAATGTTTCCCTACTTACCATTTTGTCTCCGTTGGAAGCCCACAAGTCTCACACAATAGTGTATTCAATATTCAGGGTTGATTGTGGTTTTGATAACGCTATTTTTGCTGCAATAGAGCTTGATTTTTCAAAGACGACCAAGATTCCACTGGGAAAGAAGCGAATAAAGCACAAAGGGTATTTTATGAAGCTAGGTGAATGTGCAAGTGGAGAGTGTACACTTGTTTACTGTGAACGAACATGAGAGGTTTATTCTTTGATCTAGCTAAAGATGACCTTCCAGAGGTGGAGGGAAAGAGTGCGAATGCAGATGACCTTCCAGAGGTGAGGGAAAGAGTGTGAATGCTCTGGTTACGCTGTTTCCCAACCATTGCTCCATTTTATGTAGAAGTTATTCCCAAGATGAATGTATTAGGACTGAGTCTAGGAGAGGTAGGCCCAAGTATGTGGATGGAAATGAGCCCCTTTGGAAGCCAAGAATTTTGCAGATGTCAGCTTGAATGGCAGGCTTGGTATTGAAGATTGAAAGATGGGATTTAACAGCATTTCTCAGTCCTCCTGAGATGAGGATGAAAGTGTAAAAGACCTACTTTCAAGTAGAAGCTTCTTTGGAGGTGGATGATCCTATGAGAAGGTTATCGTATGCAAATTAGAGATGGGAAAGTGCCTCTCCTTCCTCGCTAAATTCAAACAGGATATCACGTCGGGAAGGATTACATATATCATAAAAGGATTCACTAACCTTGTCAATCTCATTGAACCCATGAAATCTTTTGAGTGGTACTCTCCTCTTTCTTTACACTCTATTCAAATCTAGTTGGCTTTCTTAGTGCTTCACCCCGTTAAACAATTTGAAATTTTGTATCTGTATGCGTGTGTTCTTCTATTGGCCGAAAGTGTAAGATTAGGTTGGGATTCAACACTACTTCCATTTGAATTGGTATTTGTCAAGGGCTTATCCCTTCGTGCACACCCAATTAGGCCAATATATGGTCTAATCAATTCTCTTCCCTTAAGGAGCTCAGCATAGCATCCTGATTTGTTAGGAAATTTAGTCAGAAATTCTGGAACAGGGATGTCACCTAATAAATGCCTATCATATCAAACCCCAATTTCTGGTCATTTGGTATGAAGGGACAAATTTGGGAATAGAAGCACAAGTTTTTGGCTTATTTGCTCAGTCAATTTGAAGATATGATGGAAAACATGTATTTAAAGATGTGGTTATGTTTAAGGGCATGGCAACGATGAAGGGAAACTCTTGTTTTGCACAGTGAGAAAATTTTGATTCTTTATGAAATAATGACATGGCATCATGATGATAGAGGGGAACTCTTTTTTTTCACAGTGAGATGATTTTGGTTCTTGTTATAATATAATTGCATGGTATTGAATTAGTCAACCATTGTCCAACAGATCAGCATGTTATGTTTTTGTTATAAGGTAACTCACCAATATTTGAAGGCCGATCAGGGTATAAAGAGAACCTTACTGGAATATATGGGATATATTTATAGTGGCACAACTGGCAGATACAACAAACCTTGATAATGGTATGATGGCACAGCTTTGTTCTCTGCAGATGCTAGCTTGTTCGTTTTATGTTGTCAAGACTGGAAATTCCAAGTTGCAGAAGGTAGTGTTTCAATGATAGAGCTCTTATGTCTTCAGAAACGTGTAAGATGCCTTTGTTGTGATGCATGTTCCTGGATAGTTCTTTAATTGTGCCAGGGATACTAGGAATCTATGGGATAGATTTATAGTGGCACAGCTAGAAGATGCAACAGACCTTGATAATGGTATGATGGCACAACTTTGTCCTCTGGTAATGCTAGCTTGTATATAATCTGGTTGGCTTATTTTCAACAGTAATATTAGACTGACTTGTATGCAAATTTGAGAATAGAAGCATAGGTATTGGTGACTTATTGCTCAGTCAATTTGAAGATCTGATAGCAAAATGCGTTTTTAAAGACCTGATAATGATTGAAGGCTTTATGTTGATGGAACTGAGCTCTGTTTTTACACAGTGATATGATTATGATTCTTGTGATGAAAGAATGGCATGGTGTTAATTTTGTCACAGTTTTCTATCACATCAACAAGTTATATATGTCCCCGATAAGTTAATTCAACAATATTTGAAGGCTGATCAAGATATAAAAGGAACCTTATAGGAATATGTGGGGCAGATCGCTAGTGATGCAACTAGAAGTTGCCACAGACCTTCAACAATAGTTTGATGACCCATATTTGTTCTCTGCATATGCTAGATCCTCCTTTAACGCTCTGAAGATTGGAAATACCAAGTTGCAGTAGGCAGTGTTTCTTTGATAGAATTCTTCTGTCTTCCGAAACTTGTAAGATGCGTTTTCTTTGATGCACATGTCTCGATAGGTTTTCAAATTGTGCCAGGGATACTTTCCCTTTTGTCATTTTTTCTTTATCTTTCTCCACTTATTATGATCAAGTATACTGAAGGTTAGTTAAGACCTCTTAAATAAGTGTCTGTAGAAGTCTAATATTACATAAAAATAAAACTTTGTTCTATTCTCCATTAGGAGCAGCATTAATGTTGGATTCTGGAACATATTCCATTTTGTACATTAGTGGGGTCTAGATTTTCCTTGGATGCTTGTTTAACCAATATCCTCTTTATAAGCATTTGACCAAATGGTTATAAAGAATGGATTGTACTTCTACCAAGCATAGAAAGACTATTAAGAAATGGTTTAGCTTTCTATATGGTATGCCCTATCCTTAATCTTAAAAAGCCAAAAAAAACTAGATTTGCTCTTATTTCTAGAGTTGGGATTCCTTTGAAGAAGCTTTACATACCCATTAAGAATAAGTTAGAAAAGGTCTTACTGCTCGGTGCTCACCAAGCCATTGATTTATTGTAGATAGTTGGTTTTTATAGTTGCAGGACAATTTCAAGATGCTTTGTATTTGCCATATTCAGGCTCTTTTAATGAGCATGTGGGGATAGTATGGGAAAGGATATAATAGAGTACTTATAGTTAAGTATTTTCACACTGTAACCATTCAAATATTATGTTATAGGAAAATTACTACCTTTATGAATACTTTTATTTGCATAATTATGGTATATCCGCAGAATTATGGTATATCACTACATCTGTGAATACTTCCATTGGCTGAATTACGGTCTATTATGGATTAGTATGAAATAACATTTAGTAATTTTTTTTTATAGTCATAAAAGCAATTTCAAGATGTCATTTTGTATGTTATGTTCAGCTATTTAGATGTTTTAATAGGCATGTGGGGTTTAGCATGAGAAAGGGATACTATAAGCATGTGAGAATGCATCGGAAAGAGATACTATAAAGTATAGCAATTCCAGGATACCATTTATATGTTGTGTCTGGCTATTTAATGAGCATGTATGGATCAATGTTGAATGATACCTCCTCACTGGTTACTTGTTTTTCTTTAGCTTCCAGTTCCAGAGGACGAGTTTCCAACCTGCCAAGTATTGTCCTTTGTAGGAGTTTCTTGTGCAATCCCATTATCTATACGAGGACTTAGACAGTTCCTAGAAACTCTAATGTTTGTCCATTAGACCATTTGTCATCAAGAGGCCTTCTGTGTGCTATTCTAAATATTTATTCAAAGTTTAGAGGTGGTGTTATTGGTTAGGGTTGATTCCATTGCCATTATAGTCTTGTTGCAGTGCAGACTCCACACTAGTGTTTTGAATCATCCAATATCAACAAATTGTTGGATTTCTTGCATCAAATCATGGTCTGGTGCCCTGCAATCTTCCTTTCCAAAATGTATTTAAAAAGCCGTGTTGTCCATTTTACTAGCACTGTCACATGCATGTTTTTCATGTCAATGGTTAAAAGGTTTGATCTTTTCCTTCTTTAATCCAAACACAACACATTCTATTGCTTTGATTTGATCATTTTACTTTAGTGCCCCCAATATTCAGCCATTAGGGTTAGGAAAATAGTAGAAGGAATATCCATTAAGAGTATTTTAATTTTAACAAATGTTTCTTATTACTGCTTTTTAAGAGGTGTTTTGGGCTTTATGAGTTTGCTTTGATGGTAAAGGGCTTCTCTTACAAAAATTGAAAAAAACTCGATACTTTTGCTTGTTGTCTATTTATTTCATTTTAGTATCTGGTTTTCACATGAGCTTGTACTGTCTAATCATATTGGAGAATTGTTTGATTGAATGGTTGTAAACTCTAACTTGATTGGTTTTCACATGAGCTTGTACATATCATGGAATGCAGAATCCCTATTGTTCTTGTAAATTTGTTGCGTTACTTTTTTTCCTATTGGAGAATTGTTTGATTGACTGGTTGTAAACTCTAACTCGATCCTCAAAGAAATTATGCATATTATCTGAAGTAGCTAGCTTCATTAATGTGTTTTTTTTCATTGCTGAGGCAAAGGAGGATGCTCTTGTCACCAAGAATATGGTTGCGGGAGAAAGTGTTTACGGAGAGAAAAGGATTAGTGTCCAGGTATGTCATACAATGGTTTAACTCTTGTAACCTTGTAATTTGATACACGTAGCTGAATTTCAAGACTGTCAGTAAGTCTTTAAGCCCTTTGGTTGAATACTAAATGTGATTATTAAGCTTTATATCATGATAGTGTGAATATTATATGTGTGAATGAATATAAATCATGATAGTTTATGTTAAAGCTTTAAATTTCAAGTGGGTTGTTAGAGATCAGTTTATAATACAGTTTCTTATTTTGGGTTCAAGTGGGTTGTTAGAGATAAGTTTATAATACATTTTCTTGATTTTGGGTTTTGGCATGTTATTTTTTGATTTGGGGTTTTTGGATTTGACATGCCATTTCTATAATTCCTATTTTATATAATGTACCTATATTAATCTTCTCCCTTATTTGCCTTTGGAAATCCACTATACCACAATATTAATCACCTTCCTCTGTGGAGCTATAGATTAAGTATGGCTGGATTATGGGATTTGGATTTCTTGATTTTGGGTTGGGCTTTTGGGTTTCTTGATTTTGGGTTGGGTTTTTGGATTTTTTGATTTTTGGGTTTTTTTTGGATTTCTTTATTTTGTATTTGGCATGGAATTTCTAAAAAAATAAAATTCTAAGTTTATAAAATTTAATATACCAATATTAAAATTGAATGTACCTATACTATGTGATGCAGAAATATTAATCTCCTCCGGTTGCCTTGGGAAATCCAATACCACAATATTAAGTATGGACTATCAGCTAAATCTCCTCTATTATTGCTTCCTATATTCTTCTATTATTGCTTTCTATAGGTCTCCTGCATAGAGATTCACTGTTCTTTCCATTGTCCACTGAGTGTTTGAAACGATGGAATGACCTTCCACAATATTCATCCATTCATTTTCATCTTCATTCGAGTAACTTCTCTACCACTTTGATGGCATTTCACTGATACTAAAAACACTTTTTTGGGCATTTGACTTTTTGGGTACATTCTCGGTCAATAATGTGAGATGCTTGCGGGAATTTGACTTTTTGGTTACATTCATTTGCAAATTGTCATCAGTCAAATGCTCTATCCCTCTTTTAACATTTAACTTTGGCATGTCATTGGTTGATTTTGGGGTTTTAAAATTTTAGGTTGCAATTTACATCATGTTCCTTTTTTCTTTTGTAATTTTGTTGGGCCTATATTATATTAATTTTATTGTATATAATTCTTTGTTTTATAGTTTAAATAGTGGTTGAATTTACATATGCCTGGTTTTTATTTTCTATTATTTTATGTTGTATCTTGTTTTATTTCAAATTTTGTTTTTAACAAACAAACAAATAGAGGATTAAGATAGATTTAGAGGGCTAGAGAAGCTGTCTTATTTCAATTTTTTTTCTAACAAACAAATAAATAATAAGGAAAAAAAATAGTTAAAGTATTTAGGTTTGATGTGTTGTTTTTTTTCATTTAATTTGTGTTCCTTATTTATATTTATGGTTGTCTAATCTTCCTTATTTAATTTGTGTTTTAAGTTACATCTCGTGTCATGTATGTATCTTTCCATATTTTCAAAGTGCAATAGATGCATTCTCTTATTTTGTAATATCTAGAGTTATTTTTCAAACTATCTATTGATTAGTATTTTATGCCCTTGGAATCCATATTGAAGAACTGGCCTCATTATGTAGATCAATAATTGATCTCTTAGGGAGGAAACGATAATTGTTATATATTTGATAACTCCACAACAAACACTTGTTCTGCTACAAAGGTTCTGTAGAATAGCTGGCTTTCCAGGAACTCAGATTTGAAGCTTAATTAAGTATCTGGGAACTTACCTTTCATTAAAATAGTCCAAAGCAATACATCGGGTTCATGCCATCCAGAATATTAAGTCTAATATTAGGATGGGGGAGTGAGTTGGTTAAATCCATCTTGTTGTCTCAAACAATTCTATTTTCTCATCTCTTTTTGTATTTCAGTGCTCAACCATGTTAGTTCCAATCAATATCAGGAATCAGATAAGCAAATAAATAAAAAACTTTTAATGGAAAGGAGGTAGTAAGTTCAATGATTAAAAATTCCACTTGGTAAAATGGGAGACAGTAAAGGGTTTACTATAGAATGGGGGACTTGACGTAAACGATGTAAGGCTAATGAACATAGCCTTGGTATGATTTTTTTAATGTTTTTTTAAGTGATCTGGATCTTTTTATGTAGTAAAGTCTTCAAATATATATTTTTATTGTATTTGGATATCCTGTGATTGTAGTTGTAGTTCCAATTGAGCAAGCTCATTGTCACTTTTCCTTTAAATGCAAAGGTTATAGTTGGCATGTGGCTCCTTACTTTCTCTTTCAGGCTGTTACTTAATGGTGTCCTAAAGACATGAAACGTGAATTAGAAACTATCTAATATCACTGTTTAATCTATTCAGATCCAAAAGGGGAAACATGGAGGATGGACCATGAAACTGATACTTCTCAGCAGATACAAAAAGAAGGAAAATATGTTGTTTCAGTTGTAGCAACTGTGCTCTCTGATATTTGTGGACTAGGTGAATGGATGCCAATGTCAAAACTTCATTTTGAGGTAAACCTTCTTTCTCCCACATATAAGTCTTGGATGAAGCCTGTTGTTTTGTAGTATTTTATTTTATTTTTATGTAAGGCAAGGACACCCTCTAGCTTGTTAAAAATGGAAGTGTGTTGGAGATGACACTATAGATGGAATGAGATACATATACACCCAAACAATGGATAGCAGCATTATAAAGGGTTAAAAACAAGTCGTATAATGACCAAGCTAAATGCTCAAACTCTGAAATGGCATCAGTGTTGTTTGGAACCAATTCTATGTGTGCTTAAACTGACTGGTAAACATCTTAAAATAGTAGGAATGTTGCTGAAACTCAGATGTTTGAATAATCTGAATCCACATATATTTTGGAGGAAGCAATCCCAAGGAAAACCCTATGATGTTGAGATGATACTATGGTTAAATACTTCTTGAATATCATGCCACTGTCAAGCAGAGTTTCTTGTGACTCCAATTTTGTCTACGTGTAAATGCAGTTTACAAGGTATAATGAATTAGTATTCACCAAAAAATGAAATTTTAGACTTGCTCTCCATGTAGAATGCCTAGATTTCATCCCTGTAGAATTCTTAGAGTTAGGAAAATTATGAATTGTTAGATGCCCTCTGCATGTAGAGTGGTTAGATTTCATCTCTATAGAATTCTTAGATTTCCTCTTGTTGTCTGTTTATTTCATTTCAGTATTTTGTTTTCACATGAGCTTGTACTCTCTAATTTGATGTCTAAATGATGGACATATCATGGAATGCAGAATCCCTATTGTTCTTGTAAATTTTTTGCGTTCCTTTTTTTTGTATTGGAGAATTGTTTGATTGACTGGTTGTAAACTCTAACTCAATCCTAAAAAAAATTATGCATACTATCTTAAGTAGCTAGCTTCATTAATGTGTTTTTATGTGGTATGAGTTTTTTAATGTATTTTTTATGTGGTTTGGATCTTTTTATGTAGTAAAGTCTTCAAATTCCGACTTTGACTCTTGGATAATTGAATGTCTGTCTGTTGTCTATTAGGCATATTTTTTTACACAAGTAGTTAGCTCCTATGGCTCTTGGGAGGAGGCTCATAGCTACAGTAGTTTTTCTCTTCAATTTCTAACATGTTTTGGAGTGGGAGTCATCTCATTTACTGTAAGTTGATACCTTCCTTTGAAACAATCCAAATTATTGAAGGTTATTAATTTTTGGTCTCTGCATGTATATGGGA
>LPNX011049088.1:11579-26607 GCA_001517045.1 Pseudotsuga menziesii
TATCTATGTATGTATCATGCACGTATTTATGCTTTTGTCAAGTCAAAATTATTGGTATGATAGGAATTTGATAGACAAGGTGTGACATAATCACTTTAGGTACCGATATACATAGCTGAAATAGCTCCCAAGCACTTGTGAGGAAGCCTTGGCACAGTCACACATGATATTGAATAGCAAGATTAATTCATTATATGAAGAATCATTGAAACAAAATTGTGAATCTCATTACTGACTAATTGTTTCCTTTTTAAAACAGTTCACTGTCACAGTTGGTATTATGCTGGCATATTCATGTGGGCTATTCCTTGACTGGAGGCCTTGGAAATCGCTGGTATGTAGGATTAGTAAGTATAATTTTGCAGAGTCGGTTCATTTTCCTATCTTTAGATTCTTTTGAGAAATTGTCATTCATATTGTTACCCAAAGTGTAGGTATTGCCCCTTGCACCTTCTTGATGCTTGGACTCTTTTTCATCCCAGAATCTCCAAGATGGCTGGTGAGTTTTATATGAGTTAGTTTTCTTCACCAAAGTCATCTGAAGTTCTCTAACATGTTAGTATTCAATGTGACAAGCTTAATGAAAACTTAATTTGGGAAGTCTTTGTTTATAATGCTGCAGGCCAAGACTGGAAATCAAGAGTTTGAAGCTTCATTGTAAACTCTTCGTGGCCATGATACCAATATCTCTTGTGAAGTAGTTGAAGTCAAGGTTATAAAAATATTTTTCTATAGCATCTGTATTCTGTATTCTCATTCAGTTCTAGTTTCTTGGACATATGCAAAAAGAACTCTGCATGGTGATTTGGATCTCTGAAATTGTGCTTTTTGTTGAAATTGTGTGCCTTTGAATAGTAGATGTGCTTTTTGAATCTGCAATATCCTGATATAGGTGGAATGAAATGCAATAAGAGACCTTGGATCAATCATGTGTGATCTGCATCTTAGACTAGGTTTCATCTTACAAGTCTCATTTTTCACAGAGTTCTGCTTGCTTGAAATAAGAAAATTTATCCTTCTCATCAGCAATGCTTTTCATATTGCATTAGCCTGGTCGCTTATTTTTACTACATTCATTGTCTTCTCAATTAAACTTCTACATGTTCTGATGAGTAAAATTATAATTCCTTTAGGTGAAAAATAAATTATCTGGATCATTTGGAGCCTCTGGCCTTTTGAGTATTGAGGATAGAAGAAAATTGATACTTTTATTTTGGTTTTGCAGATATTAGAGGCTAGGTCATTGTTTTCAGAGGAGTCAAAGAAAATAAACAAGGCCAGATCAACCAATGCTGGAGGAAGCTTGGGCAGTCCATAAAGGAACATTCTCTTGATTCCTCCAAGAGCAGAAGTTTGAGCATTTTTCACCAATTACAGACAACAGTGAAAAGACAGAGTCTTTCAAGTTTGTATCTCTAGAAATAGTGGCACTAGAAATTGCCTATAACTCTGAAAGTGATTATCATATTTATAGGCAAAACGATTTGTATAATCACACAACATCTACTGAGGATGTAGAGCATAATGATGAGGATGCAGATGTAGATAATTGCATGCAGGCACAACCAGGTAAAAGTGATGCATCTGTACATTCTGCAACAGGGTTTTCTAATGAGGAGGATATTTCTTTTTGTGATCTGGAAGGCGAGGATGATACACTAGTGCAAACGGATTCATCGAATAATGGGTTCACATCAATACAAGTTCTAGTCAATTAGCAAATAATTATAATCAGTTGAAATGCAGACAAGATGGAATGATAAACAATACAGCTCCTTAATAAAATATGCAAATGATAACACTCCAAAGGTTTTAAGGTTCACTTTGCACAGTTTCTCAAAACCTGATGGACCGAAGGCAATCCTGACTCTTGGAAGCGATGATGCTTGCAAGGGTAAACGAATACCTATGGTTTTGGCTAGAGATGTAATTATTGATAAATACTTTGTTTGCAATTGTTTCAATCATCTATTGATGGATTGGATGATAATGAATCGTGGCTGGCAACTCATTGTATCATCTAAAACAGTATCATGGGTACTGATATTGTATTCAATTGTGTCAATTGATGTATGATGGATTGATAGTGGTTAATTTGGCTACGTATCATACAGTGTCAAGAGTGTTCACCAATACTGTGTTATTACCTTGAATTATCAAATGTATATATATACTGAAATCTTTGCTTTTACTCTTCTTGATGTTCTTTTCTATATTTATGAAGTGCAGGAAATGTCTTCAAATTTGTACCATTTTTGCCAAACCATACAGTGCTATCCTGTCTACTCCTTGAACATGACTTTTGTTAATGTGAGAAGTTAGAACTATATAAACCGTCGTCAAATGTTTGTTTTCCAAGCTGCTTTGACAACCTATCCTAGCACAATTATGAACTTTGGAACCACATGGATGGCAAGTAATTCCAAATTATGACTACACATTGGCTTCTTTTCTTCATCAGATATATTTCTCTCGTGCAACGGCATAAACTGTTAATTTCCTGATTTTTCAATACATTGAAGTGCTCCATTTTTTTTGGTATTACTTGCAATCTCTCACTACCTTGCTTTAATGTTACATTTATTTTCCTCACTTACCCGCTAACAACTACCTTATCGGTATATTATTACAGGGCAATTGCTAGTTAATATTGAATATTAAATCCTTTCATTTGGATCTCAGTCGCTCCACTCCCTTTATAAATCTTTTATAATCGTTTTACTACGAGGGTATCCTTATAAATGGTTGTTAAACATGAGGATACAAATAAGTTATAAGTTTCTTTTGAATTTGGGTTTCCTCCCACCTTCCTTCCACTACAGATCAACCACATCAACACTTTAATAAATTGTAAACTTATAATTGTTATGTTGCAAGCTTATTTTAGAAAAGGAAATTATATAAATCAAAGTAATGCATGTTTCAAGTTAATTGAGTAAAAATCTGTCAAAGTATTTTTTTAAAATTTGTTTTTACTACATCTTTTTAGATTATATGGCTTTAGACCAGTTTAAGTTTTAGGTTTAAGTTTTTAATTAACAAAGTTATTTATAATATTTTTAAAAGTTTTGAAAAGTTATATATTCATTCGAACATGATATTTATATATAATTATAATGCAAAAAATGTTTCAATATCAACATGACATTCATAAAATTTATTTAATTTTCAATATATTTATGATACATATTATTAAATTTTATTGTATTTTTGTCATACTAAAAAATTTATGTATATAATTATTAATAATATTAATAACATTAATAATATTAATATATATTAATATAATAATAATCTTAAGACCAATATTATTAATAATATAAAGAATAATTTTGATAAAAATATGGTTAATAATATTAATAACATTAACAATATTAATATTAATATTATTATTATTATTAATATTAATAACATCAACAATAATATTATTTAAGGCATTAATTAATTAATATGGTTGTATTAATTAATTATGTTTATAGGTGTATTTAATTCAATAAGTTAAAGGTCAAACATGAGTAGACAAGAATTCATCAAAAGTGAACCATGGTTTGATAACCATGATAAACTAAAGCCAACCATTCCTAAACAATGGCCAACCATAGTTTAATATAGTCATCCTATGTTTAAAGTCAACAATGTCTAAACAAAAGAAGTCAACCATGGTTCAAAGTTAACCTTGGTTTAAAATTCAACTATGGGTTAATATGATTCATTATTCAAAGTTAGCCAACCACTTTTAAAAATGTGTTTCAAAGTCAACTTGGATTGAAGTCAACTATTAATTGAAGTTAATAATGGATTGAGGTCATTAATATTAATACTATTAATGGATTGAAGTCAACCATTGGATTGAAGCCAACCATGGATTGAAGTCAACCTTGTTAATACAAAAAATTGTCCATATAGCTCTGTATGGTCAACACCATAATTATACATCAGAATCCCATCATTATTCCCTCCATTTTGACCTTCTCAATTAAGTTCCCTCCAAATTGGTCCAACTAATCATTATTCCTTCCCTCATAAATATAGAGAAGATCTGTATTTATTGCAACACATACCCCATTCTCTCAAAAACAGACCAAAAAACCCTAAAATAAGAATGGGTCATAAACCATGGATTAATACCATGCACTAAATAAAACCATGGACCAATACCATGGGCTAAGAATGGGTCATAAACCATGGATTAATACCATGCACTACATAAAACCATGGACCAATACCATGGGTAACAAAATCTTGGATCATCCTATAAATACATTGTGAAGGTCTCCCCACAAACACTTTTAGTCACACGTTTTGTAAATCATACTTTTGCCACATATTTCTAAATCACATTGTAGGTTGAGTTACTCCATATAATCCTTAATTCCATTCCCATTGACAACCCTAGTTGGAGATAAATCGAAGAACCATATTGTGGAAACCATTGGACCAAGTCCTCAAACGGTTCCAGTGGCTCATTTACAAAGGTATGAATAGTTGCATTTGTTTTGTTAATTAAAAGAAAATCTAAAAAATAGTTTGTTTATTGTTTGTTAAGTAAGGTTCAATGATTTCCCTTGCACCATGAACTCTACCTCTAGATCCCTCTATTCTAAGGTTGGCGCTTTTGCACATAGCCAAAGAGAAATCTCTACTACAAACCCTAGGTTAATTTCAACTTTAGATTGAATTCAAACTTAGGTTGAAGTGACCCATGGATTGAAGTCAACCTTGGATTAACGTCAACAATGGATTGAAGTCAACCTTGGATTGTAGTCGCCCATAAATTTAAGTCAAATTTATATTGAATTTAACCTTTGATTGAAATCAACCATGGATTGAAGTCAACCATGGATTGAAGTCAACCTTGGATTAACGTCAACAATGGATTGAAGTCAACCTTGGACTGAAGTTAACCATGGATTGAAGTCAACCTTGGATTGTAGTTGCCCATAAATTGAAATCAACTTTATATTGAATTTAACCTTTGATTGAAATCAACCATGGATTGAAGTCAACCATGGATTGAAGTCAACCTTGGATTGTAATCCACCTTTAATTGAATCAACTATGGGTTGAAGGTAACCTCAAATTGAAGTCAACCTTATATTGAATTTAACCTTGTATTGAATTCAACCTCGTATTGAATTCAACCTTGCTTAAAATTTAACTATGGATGGATATCAAATATTAATTAAATACAAATATGGAGTGAATTCTACCTTAGATTGAAGTCATCATTGGATTTAATTCAACCTTAGTTTAAATTCAACTATGGACTAGATTAAACTATGGATTAAAGTCAACCATGGATTGAAGTCAACCTTCCTTAAAGTCAACTATGGATTGAAGTCACCCTTAGATTGAGTTAAACCATGGATCGACCTCAACTTTGGAATAAAGTCAACATTTCTTAAAAGTCAACTATGTATTGAAGTCAACCTTGGATTGAAGCCGACTTTGTATTGAAGTCAACCATGGATTGAAGTAACCATAGACTGAAGTCAACCTTTCTTAAAAGTTAAGCATAGAATGAAGTCAACCTTCCTTAAAAGTCAACTATGGAATGAAGTTAACCATGGTTCAAAGTCAATCAACCACTTGTAAAAGTGTGGTTGTCTATTGACTCCAATTATGGTTCAAAGTCTACCATGGATTGAATTCATTAACCACGGGTAACTAAAGTGAATTATGGTCAACCATAGTTCACCATAAACCATGGTAAACCATAGAAGTCACCCTAGGATTAAAGACAACCTTGCTTAAATGTTAACTATGGATCGAAGTCAACCATGGATTGAAGTAAACCATGGATTAAAGTCAACCTTGGATTGAAGCTAGCCTTAGATTGAAGTCAACCTTGCTTAAAAGTCAAATATGGATTGAGGGTATCCTTGATTAAAATTCATTCTTGGATTGAAGTCAACCATGGATTAAATTCGACCTTTTATTGAAGCCAACCTTGGATTGAAGTAAACTTACTTAAAATTCAAGCTTCGATTGACGTCAACTATGGATTCAACTCAATCATGGATTGAAGCCAACCTTGTATTAAAGTAAATCCTTCTTAATTCAGTCTAGGATTAAGATCAAACATGGATTAAAGTCAACACCTCTAGATTGAATTCAATGCTTGATTAAAGTCACCTTTATATTGAATCCAACCATGGATTAAAGTCAACCTTGGTTTAAATTCAACCATTTATTATAATCCCCCTTGAATATAAGTCACCATGGATTCAGGTTAACATTGGTTTGAATTCAACCATTGAGTAAAGTTCAACCTTGGATTGAAGTTAGCCATGGATTGAATTCATTATTAATAATATTATTTGGATTGAAGTCAACATTTTCTTCAAGACAACTTAAGTAAACCTTGGATTAAAGTAAGCCTAGGATTTAAATCAACTTAGGATTAAAATAAACTATGGATTAATGTCAACCTTGGATTGAATTCAACCATGGATTGAAGCCAATATAGGATTGAAGTAAACCTTGGATTCAAGTCAATCTTAGATAGAAGTCAACCATAGATTTTAGTTAACCCTTGATTGAAGTCATCATTGTATTTAATTCAACCATGGATTGAAATCAACTCTTTTGGAGTCAACCTTGCTTAAAAGTCAACCTTTCTTAAAAGTGAACTATGGAGTGAAGTCAGCCTTCAATTTATATCAACCTTGGATTGAAGTTGACCTTCGATTGAATTCAACCATGGTTTCAAGTCAACCATAAATAGAAGTTAATCTTGCTAAAACGTAAATTATATATTGAAGTCAAATATTATTTGAAGAGATGCTTGGATTGAAGTCAACCTTAGATTGAACTAAACCTTGCTTAAAAATTTACTATGGATTGAAATCAACTACAAATTGAATTGAACCATGGATTAAAGTCAACCTTGGGTTTAAGTCAACCTTGGTTTAAATTCAACCTTGGGTTGAAGTCAACCTTGGACTAAAGTTAACCATGGATTAAAGTTAGTCATGAATTCAACCTTGTATTGAACACACCCCTAGGTTGAAGTCGACCCTGGATTTGATTCAACCTTGTATTGGATTCAACTTTGGATTGAATTAAACCATGAATGGAAGTTAACATTAGATTGAATTTAACCTTCAAGTCAACCTTGGATTGAATACAACCTTAGATTGAATTCATGCTTTCTTAAAAGTTTAATATGAATTGATGTTGTCCTTGAATTGTAGTTAACCTTGAATTGAATTCAACCTTGGATTTAGGTCAAGCATGCATTGAAATCAACCTTATATTAAAGTAAATCATGGATTGAAGTCAACCTTGCTTAAAAGTCAACCTTAGACTGAAGTCAACCCTTATATTGAAGTCAACCTTAGACTAAAGTTAACCCTACATTGAAATCATTAATGTTAATATTATTAATGGATTGATGTCAACTTTGGATTGAAGTCAACCATGGTTTGAAGTTAATCTAGGCTTGAATGAAACCTTGGGTTGAATTCAACCTTAAATTGAAGTCAACCATGGACTGTAGTTAACCCCTAATTAACTTCATCCTTGTCTTTAAGTCAACCATAGATTGAATTCAACCTTGCTTAAAAGTTAACAATGGATTAAAGTTAACCTTGAATTGATATCGACCTTGGATTAAAGTCAACCATTGATTTAAGTTCACCATGAATTGAAATTAAACTTGCTTAAAACTCAACTATATATTGAAGTCAAATATTATTTGAAGACACGCTTGGAATGAATTCAACCTTAGATTGAAGTCAACCTTGGTTAAAAGTCAACTATGGATGGGTGTCAACTGGACTGAATTCAACCATGGATTGAAGTTAACCTTGGATTGAATTCAGTCATGGATTGAATTCAACATTAGATTGAATTGAACCATGGATTAAAGTCATTGATGAAGTCAACCTTGTATTGAACAAAACCTTGGGTTGAAGTCGACCTTGGTTTTGATTCAACCTTGGATAGAAGTCAACCTTGTACTAAATTCAACAATGGATGGAAGTCATACTTAGATTGAAGTCAACATTAAAGTCAACCTTTTATTGAAGAAAAACTTATATTGAAGTCACCCTTTCTTATAAGTCAACTATGGATTTAAGTCAATCTTGAATTAAATTTAACCTTAGATTGAAGTCGACCATGGATTGAGGTCAACCATGGATTGAAGTCAACCTCGTTATAATGTCAAATATGGATTGAAGTCAACTATGGAATGAATTCAACCATGGATTGAATTCAAGCATTTCCTTGAAGTCATCCTTGGATTGAAGTCAACCTAAGACTAAAGTCATCCCTTGGATTGAAATCAACCTTGGACTGAATTTAACCCTGGATTGAAGTCATTAATGTTAATATTGTTAATGGATTTAATTAAACTATAAGTTCCAAGTCAACATTGGATTAAAGTTAACCATGGATTGAAGTCAATCTAGGATTGATTTCAACCTTAGATTGAAGGCAACCCTAGATTGCAAGTAGCCTTTAATTGACGTCATCCTTGTCTTAAGTCAACCATGGATTGTAATCAACTTTTTTTAAGTCAACCTTGATTAAATGCCAACCTTTTTTAAAAATCAACTATGTATTGTAGTCAACCATGAATTTCTATCTACCTTAGATTTATTTCAACCTTCGCTTGAATTCAAACATAGATTTAAGTCAACCATGAATTGAAGTGAACCTTGCTTTAGAGTCAACTATGTGTTAAAGTGAAATATTATTTGAAGACATGCTTGGATTAAAGTTAACCTTGGACTAAACTAAACCTTTCTTAAAAGTAAACTATGTATTGAAGTCAACTATGGATTGATTTCAACCATGGATTGAAGTCATCCATGGATTGAAGTCAACCTTGTATTGAACACAACCTTGGGTTGAATTCAACCTCAGAATTGGAGTCAACCATGGATTGGAGTTAACCTTGGATTGTATTAAACCATGGATGGAATTTAACCTTGGATTGAATTCAGCCTTGAAGTCAACCTTGGATCGAAGAAAACCTTAGATTGACGTGACCCTTTCTTAATAGTCAATTATGGATTGTAGTCAACCTTGAATTATAGTTGACCTTGGATTGAATTTGACCATGGATTAAATTAAACAATGAATTAAAGTCAACCTTACCTAAAATTCAACTATGAAACAACGTTAAATATGGATTGAAGTCAACCTTGGAATACAGACCTCATTGGATTGAATTCAACCATGGATTGAAGTTAATCTTGCTTAAAAGTCTATTATGGATTGAAGTCAACCTTGGACTATTATTATCTATTGATTGATGTCAACCATGTTCAAAATCAACCTTGCTTGAATGCCATTTATGGTTTGAAGTCAACCATGCAAAAATATGGTATAAATAATTGAACTTTATTATTATTAATTATTTAATCTTTATTTATTTAATTTATTTCTATGTTTTCATTTAGAAATATGTTTTTAATAATAATAATAATAATAATTCAACAATCCTTCCCTACATACTAGCCATTAACTAGCATGACCGATGTATATCAACCACTTTTAACTGTGTTTACATGGTTGATATACGTCAATCAACGTATATAAACCATATTGATTAATAATATGGATTACTAGTATATGCATAAACACAATCCAAGAAATATATAATAACAAATTCCAACAATAATGTAATTACAACAAAAAATAGTTAAAACCAAATCTATCTCTTATAGCATGCCAATACTCCTGATGTTATCATCCATCATAATTTATGCATTGCATTATGTGTAGTGGATACAAAATTGAAATAAGAAATTAGATTGAACAAATGAAAATTTTAGAGTAAGATAGGACTGTGTGTCTGGACCAAAATATTTCGATGGATGGGAGATAAAGAACATACTCCTATTTGCAAAGGATTTATGAGCAAAATGTTTATGCATGGTACTATATATTGAAAGTCTATAGCATCAGGTTATTATGGGTAAATACTTAAGAATTTTACATTACTGTAGTGGATCAGAATGGAGCATAAACCCATAAAAATGCTTCAAGTATCTGGAAATTCCTAGTTTCATCTTTTCATATTCTTAGTGACTGGATGGCATGGATTCTTGGGACAGGTGAATATATCAGGGTTGGATTGGATCCCATAGTTGGTGGGATAACTAACTACAAAAATTCAAGTGATATTTTAAGGATTATTCATTCACTTTGTATGTTTACCTTAAACCAGATTATGAGGAATGATGGGGCCAATTTGTTGGGTTTTCAATGGGTGGACTCATATTTTTTCATTCTTGATGGTGCTTTATGTCTAGAATGGAATCAATACATTTTTGAACTATAGAGGGGTGGCATATGCCTATTAGAATAGAGATATTACCTATATCAGACATGGAATACACAAACTGGTGTTTTTCCTCCAAAAGGGGCATATGAGACAATTTTGGTTTATCAACACGTAGAATTCAAGTGGTCTTTGTTGGGGTGATTATTTTCTAGGTTTTATCTTCTGATCACCTAGTTTTCTGCTTCTTTATATTAAGTTATGACATATATTCATCATATATACTGCCTATTTTCTCATATTCATAAATCCTATAACCCAAGAAAGTATAATAAGGTATTATAATGATTATTTTGATCAAATTCCTTTGATTTAATGATTTAGATAAGATGTTAAAAATCATTATGCTCATTCAATTTAGAATCTTCTAAACGAGTTCAGTTGCAATTATGATTTTGAAAGTTCTCATATCTACAGTTGTTATATTGAGAAACAAGCACATAGGTTTTGTATATTGAGGGACCAACATGGTTGTAAGATATCAAATTCATACCCAGGTCATTCAGAAGAGGCGTGGAAGAATTTTCAACGATTCATTCAAAATTGCAAAATTTCTAGGCAGTCAACTTCCCCCTTTATTTGCGAGCAAATGGAGCTGAATTTAGAAATTTGGGAACATGGGTTTTGTGCAGATACAACCAATTTAGTTAATGGCATGATATATTTGAGAAATTAGTAACAGTTTGGCAGAAATCCATGATTTTTAGATGGTGCATTTCCTAGATTTCTTGGTTGGACGGATTTGAAATGACAAGTGGAACGCCCAGTTGAAGAAATGGATTCAAATGACAACTATTCTAGATGGATATGAGAAGAATTGATATTTTATCAATTATTGATTGTCACACCCCCGGTTTTGACCCCGTTGCATTAGATGTATATGATGTAAATATATTGTAATGATCATGGTGCAGAGCTAAAGGCCAAGGCCCCACCATTGATTGGTTATGCTATGTTTCGGATTTATATCTGTCACCGATGGTGTATCGGGGCATGTGGCATAGATATTAATTTTTGTCATCATGTACATATGCATTTTTAATTAAAATGAACCCGACCAGCTATGCTTGCGGCAACTAAATTGAGAAGGGGCATGATTTTCACAAGGATAAGGGCGGGGAAATTGTCAAACCTTAGCCATTGGGGGAAAAACCCATTTGTCATTTTTTCCTTGTTTTATCCAACCACCACAATTGAGAATTGCTGCTAGTGGTTGAGGTAGTTATTGTTTTGGGAGTGGTGTGGCAGGACTGTCAGTCCATGCCTACACGCACACTCCACCCATGGTTGACTTCAGAATGGCAAAAGAAACCACTACCATCACTCCCGCAGGGATTTTACTCTCTCCACGACTGTGCAAGAGCACTCATGCACTCTCCACTACGCAGCCCTCCCGAATTGCTGTTCATCCTCACGCAGGAGCGGAAGTTGCTCAGGTTCACGCACTTCTGGCTATGGGGCATTCTCGCCATTGTCTGTTCGCTGTTCTCCCGCCCAGGATTTTCTTGGCTTTTACCCACGCAGTTTTCCTCTGCGGATTTACATGACAGTGGCTGTATCTTTTCATCACGGGCGGATTTGTGGGTCCTGTGTTGTTGTTTCTCTCACGTACAAGCTGGGAGAACTGTAATTTCTTCCCCAACATGGTCTGTGTAAGTCTTCTGGTGTATTCATTGCCTCAGACGTGCTATTGTTCCCCACGTTTGTTGATATTGTATGCTGATACATTTTGGGACGGTTGTTTTCCCCCATGTTGTAAATTGTGTGCATTGATACGTTCAGTGGCCTGTTGTAATTCGCGGGGAGTCATTTTGGCCACGATAGGGCCAAGAACGACTCAAGAATCATTTCCCCTGCTAAGTTGTAATTGATGTTTAATTGACAGCGTGCAATGGTTGATCTTCAGACTGTGTAGGGAGCAGGGATGGGGGCTTGGTTTGCTTGATAAACCTGGTGGCTCGAAACCACACAGATAGGGCTAGAGGGCTGGCTTTCTTCTCCACAACCCCTGAATATTACTGGAAGGGAATGCAGGGCCTGAGGGACTGTGTAGTAAAGAAGGGACTGATTCCTTGTGTTGGGTGTGTGTGGGTGTCTTAGAAGCTAGGCTAGTTCTGGTGTAGGTGTTCTTGGATTTGTAATGAGCCCACCAGGTTAGCATTTAGCCTTTCCCAACTGTTGGATGGCCTGATAAACCCAACTATGTTGGCTTGGCTATGTTTTTGTGTTTTGTGGCTATGTGTCAGCCTGCTAGTTCCCTTATTCCTTGGAGAATCATGCCCAGCTCGGGGGTGGCAGTGTTGCTGAGAGATTAAGGAGCATGCTAGCATATGGTTGGGTGGAACGTTGCAGCGACATAGCTGGTTGCGGATTGACTTCTTCATAAGATAAGTGATCTTGCTCATTTTACTTCCACAATCATATTTCTGTTAACGATTATGATGAACATGTTAATGAATGAATGCTGTATGAATGTGTGTTGTTTCTGCTGCGTATGATAAATATTTGCATCTGTGCATGTTCTAGTTCAAATTATTTTACATCAACATTCTGTTTCAGTTAGTTTATTCCTTCACATGTTCATAGGGCTGGTTGCTCGGATGGTTAACGCCATGGGGTCGCGTCCTCTTCGTCGGTCGGAGGGATGGGGATGTGACATTGATCCTCATCTAAATCTGGTTTATGAATATTATATGGGTTTCGATCTCATATTTGTATTATTTTTTCTTGATATAAAATGAAAGCTTATGTGTTGGACGTGGAGTTAGTTAGTGCAAAGAGGATAGATAATATACAGTAGTTGTGATACTCCTATTTTAATAAAAATAAAGATTTGTTATTTTATGAGCTTCTTTTCTTTGTGAAATTAGTGTGAGTTGTTTAAGTGGTTGTCTTGTTATCAAATAAGGAAGGTCCCCCTTCCTTTGAGGGAGTGCTATCTGTATTACAGTAGTATTGTAGAATGTTTCTTCATTCCATTTGCAATTAGTTAATTTCACTTTTGGTAGTTTATTTTCCATTTTGTTAGTGTGATTTTTGAAGTATTTCTAGCGGAGAGTTGTGGTTGAAATTTAAATGGTTTTCCTAGAGTTGGCACTCAGAATTGTACCCAAGATTGTGGAAGGTAAATCCCAAGATAACAGCAGAACCACTTTAAGAAAAGGATGTTGGCTTCCTTCTTTCTAGAGAGGGATCTCTCATTGATTTTTAATAGGGAAATATATAGAACATGAAATAAAGTTTCATATTGAATTGGTGGTTGAAACAAGGTAAGCATACATTAGGCTATGGAGTCACAAATATCCTTATGAAATACAAAACTGTTTGCAGGTGAAGTTCTAAAAAGGCAAGGTAGTGCTCAGTTACAGTAAAAAAACAGTTTGTCTGGTGATAAAGAAAGAACAAGAATAGTACATCAAGATAGAGCACCTGAAAGATGAATTTTGCATCAACTTTGGAAAGAAAGATTGGTGAATACCTGAAACAATAGCCAGAGCATAACAATATTAATTCTGGACTATTACACACTCATTTCAGATATGAATAACACATAATGGAAAATTTAACAAGAAGTACATGCACATGGGAAAGGAAAGAACAGACTGTAACTACGAAATACACAGGAATATTTGCAACAACAGGCCAGCATTCAACTCTGTCATTTTTATTAATGATGGATCTCAAAATACATAACCCAAAACCTCACAGGTGCCAACCTTGTCTTCCTCTATTGAGGGTATATTTATAGTATCATAGGCTCCCGAGACCAACCTCGAAACAGATCTAAATTCAGTTGTAACGTGGGAATCAAAATCCTAACAAATGCTGATCTAGAAAATTCACCATAATCACAAAAAAAACAGGAAAGCATGATGGGATGGGCATGGTGGATCAAACAGGAAATTTTGACATCTAGAAACCACACCTACTAGATGAAAACGATGGATTGAAACACTTTTGACGGTCCGCACAGTTTCATTCTATGTCAATTGTGGGTGCAACGTTTGAATGTCTTAATTCAATTATTTGGAAATCGGTTTTTCATAGCATGTAGAGGTCAGTGTTCTTTAATATACCATGCAATTTGTTTTCAAAATGGTTGAGAAATGAAAGAGTTATGGAAAAAACACTAATAGTGTTTTTTTTTTTAAATTTGAGGAGTGATGACACAAGATAAATAAGAAAAAATAGAAAAAAAATATCTATTCTTGTTAAAAATTACATATTTGGAATATGCAAAAAAAAACCATATTTGTTTCTAAAATTTAATAAAAAATGGAAGTGTGCAGCATACTGTAACCAACGACTAAACATGAGCATATTGAAAATTTGAATATACTACTCAATTAGCCATGGTTTATTATACTCCAAGGCATAGGCATGTTGAATCCGAATCAAAGTATGAAGAAGACACATAGGCATAAGAATGCCACACCAGCATCTGTGGAGTCTTGGCCTTATCATTGGCAGGAATACATTTTTGAATTTAAACAAAATGTGCATTCGTTATATTATTGAAAAATGAGTGCGCATTATATTACTGAAAAATGCATGCGTGTTTTATTACAGCAAAACGAGTGCACTTTTTATTAAAGCAAAAAGTGTGTGTTTTCCAAACTACAACGAATGCTTGCTATGTAACTATAGAATTGACCACAATGTCAATTATACCAATACTTTTATTATTTTATGCCCCCCCCCATTTCCTTCTTCCCCTTAACTCTTGCTAAC
>LPNX011049088.1:38995-56498 GCA_001517045.1 Pseudotsuga menziesii
GATAGGAAAGGAAACATTAACTTGGTCATTGTGGTGGAGTATGTAGACACAATTGAGCAAGAAATAATCCAAGCTTGGGGAATCTCCCATTGAGGAGCACCATCGAGCATCTCTACCCTTGTTGTTCTTGCAATTGAGGAGCTAGAAAAGGAAACATTCTTCCCAATCTTCCTCATAACTTGAGTATCTAGACACAATTGAGCAAGAAAGAAATCAAGCTTGGGGAGTCTCCCATTGAAGAGTACCATTGACCATATCCACCTTTTTTTTATTGCGTTTGAGCTAGCAAAGACAAACATCCTCCCAATATTCCCCTTAATTTGAGTATCTAGGAAAAAATGAGCAAGAAAGAAAACAAGCTTGGGTAATATCCCATTGAGGAGCGCCATATATCATTGATCATTGTGGTGATGGGAAACACATGCAATCAAGCAAGAAAATCTGCAAGGAAGAGGATACGCAATGAAATTCTTGAAGAAATTAGAGAAAAGAATAGAAATGACATGACCAATCGAAGGTGCTCTATGGACACTCAAAAAATCTAGTTGTTGAGGATGCCACAGTTCTTCATACCAATCCACATAAAGAAAGAAAAAATAATCTGCTCGAGGGGCCTTTGGTCCCCATATCAGTTGAAGAACAAGCATCACATGGCACTGATCGAGGAGTAAAATGTAGGTGCACATCAAGGCCCCATGAAACATTTGCAGATTTAATTGGATGTGGGTATACAAGTGACGAAGTTAGAGAAACGTTGAATGTCAACCGTATGCTCGAAGAAGACAATGTTGTTCAGACCACCCAGGAGGATTTCCAATTTCCACCATTCGACCGACAACAAGAGATAGAAGGACATGAATCTCATGTTCAAACACCAGACCGGTTGGGTAATATGGTACATGGTCCAACCTCCCTACCTCCATTAACAACTTCATGCCAAATAACTCCAAAACATATACTGATCAATGAAAGTCTCAATGGTTTGCTTGAAGGTACGCTGTCTAAACGCAATATTGCATATCAATCTCAACAGATACTTGTCAACTATTTTGATTCTAAATGTAGATGATTTATATCGTTGTTAAAATCTAAATCTATGACTGTTTTTAGGAGAAACTTAAGGATACAGATGATAAATAGTTCTGAACCAAGTTCTCATGTTGTCAGAAGTTTAGTAGATGCATTTAGTACTATTGGAAAGAAATCTCGTTCAAAGGATCGCAATGCAGTTCATCGTGTGTTGTCACAATCAATCGTGAACAAAAGCACCAGGGCCCTTCGAATTCTTAAGCCTCATCCATACTTGTAGGATTGGATATCAAAGGATTCTGTAGGGATTGTTCTAGAAGAGAAGAACTTGAATTTGGTCAAACAGATGTCTGGTCCTTCATTGGCAGGTTTCCACGCTCTGATATGAAGTTCCTGAATAGTATTTTTTTCTTCATGTATTTATACTTCATATATATAACAACCTATTGATTTGTACATCTTTATTGTTGATATACTAGGTACTGGTTTGCAACTTCATGGAGGAATTCTTTGAAAAGAGACAACAGTATGTAAAGCATGTACATGTGGCTCGTTGGAAAGATGAGCAGTTTAGAACGTGCAGGGATACATTTCCTATTGGAACTATATTATCAGTGGTTAATTTTGTGGAAAACTACACTATTCAACCACAAAACGAGATTCATAGTCAATATTATCACTCAGACCAGGTCATCATAATGGTCCATATCACCTATAGACATGGGGTAGATAGTACTGAAGAGAAAAGGGTTATATTGAAGGAGTATCACTTTTACATAAGTGATGACAGGTGTCATGACTTGGATTTCGTACAACACAACTTTCAATTGTTCTACAATCACCTGGAGGATAACAATATACAGATGGAACAACAATGGATTTGGTTTGATGGTTGTTTGGGGCAATTCAAAAATTCTCGTGTCTTCCAATGGTTGTGTATTTTCCACAAGATGCACAAGGTGCCACATATTTGGAACTATTTTGAGACCGGACACGAAAAAGGGGAACATGATGGAGTAGGTGCATGTAACAATGGTGAATGGGACAACTATGAATCTACATATTGGGTTGACAACTGGGATCGTGTATCAATACCCATAGTTCGACAAATAACTACAGAATTATCCCAGTTGGAGGAGGTCTAGTCGAGTATTTAACATGACTATGACCACATTTCAGATCTCGTACAACCAGGTTCGACTATTATGTTGATAACTTTGAAATGTTTGAAGACTAGTTGTGTTTAGTTAGCTGAATCCTAGGTTCACACTTTATTTTATGTAGGGCACATATACGCAGTGGTTTCCCCAAGAGCAAATGAATGGCACACTAACTACTAGCTGGCATGGTGCTTGGATGGGAAGAAGACCCTCATTGTCTCATTAGGAGACTCCAACGAAAATGATTTTCCAATTGGGTCGATGGTTATCAAAGGAGAATATTTGACATAGGTTTCCCACGCACGAAAGAAAAAAGGTTATGTATTTGAATATTATAGGCGAGGTCAAATTGTATACCATTATACAATCTTAGTTATTGGCACAAACCTCTAGCTGCAAACAATTCCAAGCAAGAACTCATCAAAGTCATGATACTTGTTTCCTTACTCCAAGCAAGAGAGGCTAAAGGATACTGTTTATATTAGAGGTGATCTCGATGGTCTAGTCAAATGACCATAGGTAGGTAGTCACATGTTTTGGTTTCATGGTCTCATTGATTATTTACAGCTTGATAGATTGATAAATTGAATATACTTCTACAACTTGATAAATTGCACAAGATTCATCATGGATTTGTTGTATTATATTCATACTTACATGACTCATGCCATATAGCCCAATACCATTATATAGAACTCTATCTGGGATATGTCTATTGCATCTTCCTTGAATCTCGAAGTTGCTCCTATAAGGACATCTCATTGAATCTGATAATTATCTCCTTGAATCCGATAATTATCTCCTTGAATCCGATAATTTGTTTCTCCACAGGAGCCGTGTAGTTAAGGAGTGGTAATCCTAGCCCAATTACCATGTAAAATACTAGATTACAAACCCTATATCCAATCCTAGTAACTCTAGTTTGCACCATAAGCCATATTTTGCATTCTAAACCATACAAACCCTGGTTTGGAGCCTAGAGGTAGGAATTCTATGCCCCGGGTAGGGATTCAACATGTGTCTGTGAAATCATGTAGGAGGTGGGATTCAACATGTCATAGAATGATGGTTGTGGCTCAGATCAATGAACCATCAACTTTGTTGGATTCAGGACATCAGGATAGTGCTAAGGGTGACCCTCTACTCTGGGTCCATGGGCAAGGGATTCTTTTTTCGGTCAATTTTGGAAACTAGGGTTTTTCTCAGTAAGGGAATGTGATTTTTTTGCACATAGGGATCAACTTTGCAAATTAATCGACCGTGAATGTGTGGCTAGCATTCACACATGGAACCTCCCTAAACATGCTTGCATGACCCATCGAAACCCCGTTTTTATACACGGTTTCCATTCTATGCCCCAGGTAGGGATTCAACAGGTGTCTTTGAAAGCTTGTAGGAGGTGGACTTCATCGTACCATAGAATAATGGTCATGGCTTGGATCGACGAACCATCGACTTTGTCAGATCTAGGACATTAAGATAGTGCTAGGGTTGGTCCTCTACTTTGGGTCCAGGGAAAAGGGATCCTTTTTAGGTCAATTTTGGAAACTAGGGTTTTACTCAGTAAGGGTGTGAAATTTTTGCACACAGGGTTCAAATTTGCAAATTCCCCAACCATGAACATGTGGCTATCGTTCCCACATGGAAACTCCCTAAACACGCTTGCATGACCCACTGAAACCCCATTTTGATGCATGGTTTCCATTCTATGTTCCAGGTAGGGATTCAACAAGTGTCCCTGAAATCCTATAGGAGGTGGGCTTCAACATGCCATATAATGATGGTCGTGGATTGGATCGATGAACTGTAAACTCTGTTGGATGCAGGACATCAGGATAGTGCTATGGGCTTCCCTATACTCTGGTTCCATGGACAAGGGATCCCTTTTTAGGTCAATTTCGGAAACTAGGTTTTTGTTGAGTGAGGGAATGTGAAATTTTTGCACATAGGGTTCAACTTTGCAAATTCCTTGACCATGAACATGTGGATAGTGTTCCCACATGGAGCCTCCCTAAACACACTTGCATGACCCACCGGTACCCTGTTTTGATGCACAGTTTCCATTCTATGCCCCTGGTAGGGATTCAACAGGTGTCCCTGAAAGCCTGTAGGAGGTGGGCTTCAACATGCCATAGAATGATGGTCGTGGATCAAATCGATGAACCTTCGAATATGTTGGATTCAAGACATCGGGATAGTGCTAGGAGTGGCCCTCTACTCTGTGTGCATGGACAATGAATCCCTTTTTAGGTCAATTTTGGAAACTAGGGTTTTTCTCAGTAAGGGAATGTGTAATTTTTGCACATAGGGGTCAACTTTTCAAATTCATCAACCGTGAATGTGTATCTAGCATTTCCACATGGAATCTCCCTAAACATACTTTCACGACCCACCAAAACCTCATTTTGATGCATGGTTTCCATTCAATGCCCAGGGTAGGGATTCAATAGGTGTCCCTGAAAACCTATAGGAGGTGGGTTTCAACGTGTCATAGAATGATGGTCCTGGATCGGATCAAGGAACTTTTGACTCCATTGGATTTAGGAAACCATGATAGAGCTAGGGGTGTCCCTCTACTCTGGGTCCATGGATAAGGGATCATTTTTTAGGTCAATGTTGGAAACTAGGGTTTTGCTGAGTGAGGGAATGTGAAATTTTTGCACATAGGGATCAACTTTCCAAATTCTTCAACCGTTAATGCATGGCTAGCATTCCCACATGGAAAATACCTAAACACTCTTGCATGACCCACCAGAACCCCATTTTGATGCACGGTTTCCATTCTATGCCCCTGGTAGGGATTCATCTAGTGTCCCTGAAAGCCTGTAGGAGGTGGGCTTCAACATGTCATAGAATTATGGCCGTGACTCGGATCGATGAACTATCAAATTTGTTGGGTTCAGGACATCGGGATAGTGCTATGGGTGGCCCTCTACTCTGGTCCCATGGACAAGAGATGTTTTTTAGGTCAATTTTGGAAACTAGTGTTTTTCTTAGTGAGGGAATGTGAAATTTTTGCACATAGGGGTCAACTTTGCAAATTCCTCGACCGTGAAGGTGTGGCTAGCATTCGCACATGGAACCTACCTAAAAACTCTTGCATGACCCACCGAAACCCCATTTTGATGCACGGTTTCCATTCTATGGCTCGGGTAGGGATTCAAGAAGTGTCCTTGAAAGCCTGTAGCAGGTGGGATTCAACATGCCGTAGAATGATAATTGTGGCTCAGATTAATGAACCATTGAATCCATTAAATTTAGGACATCGAGATAGTGCTAGGGGTGTCCCTCTACTCTGGGTCCATGGACAAGGGATCATGTTTTAGGTCAATTTTGGAAACTAGGGTCTTACTCAGTAAGTGAATGTGAAATTTTTGCACAAAGGGATCAACTTTGCAAATTACTTGACTGTGAATGTGTGGCTAGAATTCCCACATTGAAACTCCCTAAACATGCTTGTATGACCCACTAGAACCCCATTTTGATGCACGGTTTCCATTCTATTCCTCAGGTAGGGATTTAACATGTGTCCCTGAAATCATGTAGGAGGTGGGCTTCAAAAAGCCGTAGAATGATGCCTGTGGCTCGGATTGACGAACCGTCAACTCTGTTGGATTCAAGACATCTGGATAGCACTATGGGTTGTCCTCTACTCTGGGTCCATAGAAAATGGATCCTCTTTTAGGTCAATTATGGAAACTAGGGTTTTTCTCAGTAAGGGAATGTGAAATTTTTGCACATAGGGGTCAACTTTGCAAATTCCTTGACCGTGAATGTGTGGCTAGTGTTCCCACATGAAACCTCTATAAACACACTTGCATGACCCACTAGAACCATATTTTGATGCACGGTTTCCATTCTATGCCCCGGGTAGGGATTCAACAAGTGTCCTTGAAAGCCTATAGGAGGTGGGCTTCAACGTGCCATAGAATGATGATCGTGGATCGGATTGACAAACCGTCGAATCCATTGGATTCAAGACATTGGGATAGTGCTAAAAGTGTCCCTCTACTATGGTTCCATGGATAAGGGATCCTGTTTTAGGTCAATTTTGGAAACTAGGGTTTTGCTCAATAAGGGAATGTGAATTTTTTGCACATAGGGTTCAACTTTTCAAGTTCCTCGACCGTGAATGTGTGGCTAGCATTCCCACATGGAAATTTTCTAAACACTATTCCCATGAAAACCCGTTTTGATGCACGGTTTCCATTCTATTCCCTAGGTAGGGATTCAACAGGTGTCCCTGAAATCCTGTAGGATGTGGGATTAAACATATATGCTAATGGTTTTTGTTTGATCGACATCACAGAGAAGAAAGGATACCCACAATAGGGTGCAACGCAGAATTGGAAAGAAGTATTAATTGATATCTGTTTGAAGGTGACTGTAGATCTTCCCCTCTTGAAAAAATAATTGTTGCAAACTATTATTCCATGTGTAGATGTTGAGAATTATGTTACCTGTTGTGAGGTGTTGAAGTTGACTTATTTCCCATCATTATCAAGCAAGAAATATCCTTTGGTTGTGTTTTTATCAAGGAGAAAGGGGTTGTCAATCGCTATGTGGAGGGGAATTTATCTTAGGATCTCATATCATTCGTGAGACTGGAAATTTGAAAGAAGCTTGTTTCCATATTAATTTATCTTGTTCATCCAAGAGATGTGAGCATTTGTACGATGAAATGCAAGAGGAGACAATGCCATTACGTCATTAACCATGCAATGGAACATGTTTATGTTTGGAAAAAAGTGGCCAACCTATTACACCATTATTACAAAATGTATATCTTCATAGTACAAATGTTTGGAATAATACTCCATAAACATAAATTTATAAAACAAGATTTATAATAGTACTTCTCCAATCAATTTAAACTATAATAAAATCACACATAATTTTCATCTCTTCCAACGTTGTTCCTCAAGGCGATTCATCAAATGCCATGTACATTAACAAAATGATAAAATAATGTGCAGGGTATACATAATGTGCACGGTATAATCATAAACATTATTTTGAATCAACCTTATACTCAGATACTTTTAGGTTTGATGTGTATCCCATATATTCGTTAGATGAAAGACATCGTGCAAAACACCAATTTCATTTATGTAGACCAGACAGGTGCATCACTTAGGTGTGTCGAGTTCGTGCATCCTTTAAAATTTTGTTAGGTTGTTATGTGGGTAAGGTGATTTTGTATTCCACTTAGTTGGATCAGTTGCTTAGTTGTGTTGGGTGCTTATGTGTGTTAGGTATGTTCCATCTTTGTGAATACAATTTAACATTGTTAATTTAAAACTGTATATGCAATTGGATCATGGTTAAAAACAATTTAAATGTACATTTTTGTCATTACGTAATATTGTAATTGTGCATTGTTCTTAAATTTATAACCGATATCTCCATGCAATCGTAAACACTATACAAAATTGGGAACATTACACATAGAAACATTCTTAGCCACACATGTATAATCACACTTAGAAGACTGAACCATGAATATCTCAAGAGCCTTGATATGAAATATTTTTTATATCATGAAATTTATAATAAAAAAATAGAAGGCCCTTATGTGGCCTGTCAATGTACATGTATCAAAAACATATTTGATGTACATGCAAACAAAAGTACATATGTTCTAGACCACGCCCCTATCCTCTAAATTCCTCTTGTACAAAAAAATACATATTTTTCCTAGACTAACACATCAAAACTCTAACTTTCTCTTGTTTTTTTTCTTGACCCTGATGCTTGTTTGCTCTGTCCACGACCATGCAACTACAAAACAGTGACAATATTTCTTGATCAGGTAACTGAACTAGTACTGTCCAGCAATAACAAAGTTTGAAAATGTAAAATATGACTCAATTGTACATAAAACAAATACTCACTGCATCCATCTGGGGTATATATACCTATGGTGTCCTCCTCCTTGAAGAGAGTCTCTTTGCAATGCTTCTTTGTGAATAAAAACAAATATGTCAATTATCTCAATAATTTATCAACATGTATAGGAATGAGAAAGTACTAATCAATTATGTAAAAAATGAACATCTCATCGAAAAAAAAATTGTTCCTGGGAATGAGACTAGGTTTCTTCAATAGAAAGAGGAGCTGTAGGTTGAAAATCAAACTCAGTCGCTTGCACTAATGGACCAGGGTGTGGCTAAATTCACCAAATGAGAAAATAGTTAGACATCGTGCATGTCCATAGACAATACAAATGAACTGCACAATTAAAAATATTTGAGTAGATGTACCTTTGTGTGACTTATCCCTATTGTAGATGCAACATTGATTACATCATCAATAACCCCACTAAGGTCTGGCACTGATGACTCTACATCTCGATGCTATAAACATGCGAAAATAACATTAAGAAAAACTAGTTGTGCTGTGAATTCAAAGCTAACTAGAAACTGCCTTTGGAAGTGTGTACATTACCGTGGAATGAGTAGGTTGATCGTCATGGACACCCTCTCTTTTTAAGGAAGAGGGTCATCTGGTGTAGAAAACCCACTTCTCTACATTTGGACTATGGGGAGATCCAAACCAAAGAGGTGGTGCAGGGATTTGTGATGATGTCTGCAGTCATAAAGTGTTACCATAGTTAAACATGGACTTGAATGGATGAAATAATATGTACTGAAAATCTAACATGTTGTAATATACTTACCCTTTCCTGGGACATATCTCCCCCATGGGAGGGACCATTGCTAACAATTTCTTAACCCTCTTCAGATCCAGATAGTATCTGCAAGTTTAAAAATTATAAATATTAGCAATCTATAAAGGAGTGTACAGCAATAAATTTAAATAATTTGAACAATATTCAGTCATTAACCATGTACTTACATTCTCTAGGTAATCATAAATTCCATGTGGGAGTAATTTGCCAGAGATCAATGTCTCTAGTAGTCGGTTCTAAATGGGGTTCCCGCAACTTCAACTAAACATTAGACAATTTAACAAATTAATCAAGACTACCACATGCATTAACAAAATGGCATGTATTAACAAAATGACACATGTTGAAATATTACCTCGGTGTTGGTTGTTTGGGCCTCAGATACAACCACACCGAGTGCACTACCACCCCCCTCAGAGGCATCAATCTCCTGCAAGAGTAAAAACTGCATATATTACGAATATTTTAATATGTGTACAATATGGAAAAATTAAAAATTGAACAACAATTAAGTTTTAACAGTGTCCTTATCTGACCACCAGTCATCGTATAGGTACCATGTGTTGGTCTAGGACCATAACAAGATTGACCACACATTGTGCACATGTGTGGCTCACTCTAGGGAACATGGGATGTTGGTATATCCCCACCAATAGATGGTCCTCTACCACCGGAAGCTGGTGGTTGTACCCCACCAGAGGAAGAGGGCCCTAGCTGGTCAATAGTTGTGGTGTGTCAAGAAACCATCTTAGCTAGATTAAGAAATGCCTCCTGTGTCTGGGTAACCATATCATGTGTAGGAGGGATGTCTGACCTCGGTAGCTGGGAACAGGGTGGAGGTATCTATCAATTGGCATCTCTATGCCTAGAATTGGGTCAGTTTTGGGGCATCCCCCTACCAATGCCCTGGAACCCCAACATGTCAAAATAGATGGCATGTTTCCCCATCACAAACTCTACATACAACTTTCAGAGGAAGTACAACAGTACTTCCCTATTGTTGTGCGGGGGAATATCGAAAACCATGTACCCTCTGTCCATCCAACACTATCTAATGGGTGGACAGATTCACCACTCAATCGAAATATGTGGCCTGCTACTCTCTGTAATGTCATCCATCCCAGGAACTATAAATAATGTATATATGTTCTCTTTGGTTATTTTTAGCTTCTTAATCTCATTGTATCTCAAACCATCGACATATTATCATCTTTTTGTTTCCCTATAGGATGCGATACTATACAAAGAATCATTCGATCTAGCGATCATATCAACTATTTCCAATAATGATGCCGACAAGGAGCGACAGAGCTCGTCTCCACCCCTCCATTAAGAACCAATCTCTCTAAGATGACCAGTAACCCTCAATATCTCCGCATTGTGGTCCATAGTAGCCACTACAATCATAAATACAAATAAAATATCATTAGAAAAATAAACACATGATATAATGACATCTCTAAGCAATGAAAACTGTACAACTAATGTACAACAAAAAACAACATAAACTAAATCTATTAATTAAATTTTAAAAATTATCTTGAATTTAACAGTAAGAATAAACATTTAACATTTTTTCATTTTAAATTTATGTCCTAATTTTAAGTATTAATTCCAATTTCCATATGCATGTGTACATAAAATGTCCTATGTGCATATGTTCATTGGGAAGCTCCTCTAGCTTATTTTAAGGCTTGGATTATGAATTTTCATTGAAATTGTGAGGTGCTGACTAATGCCCTTGTAGGACCAACTCGTAGATTTCGGGTAGAGGCAAGGGCTAGAGCCTAGAAGAGGTAGCATAATGTGATATTGATGAATAAAATCCCAGTATGGGAAAGTATTTTGTTAGATATGTAATTATTTGTTGTAGGGTGATGTTTTTGGGACTCCAAAGTCCATTTAGAATATCTTTTTTTATATGTAATTTGGGCCATGAATGGATTCCACTTGATGTTATTTTAGTTGTATGCACTCTTTATGTATACCCATGAGAGACTTTGCATAATTGTGTATAGTGGCTTTTATGGTTGCAAGGTTTTCACTGGATTCTATCATGTATGATAGTATGTGATTGGCATGTAATCAAACACATCAACCTCCCTATGTATCTTGATGTTCGTAGAGCCTATTGTTGAACTCCGTTGTCTTGACCTTAACCAAAACGTACCCTTTAGTCAAGAGGAAATATTTGTTAAGCATGGGAAACTTATATACCTTATTTTAACACTTGTATTAGGAAGTTTCATCAAACTATAAGGTGTTTATTGATTTTCTTGGATGACCAACTTTGATATTTCAGATAGAGGCAAGGGATTTACCATGCTTGTTTATGTATTTTAGGGAAGATATGAATTCTACTTGATTTTTTTTAGGTGTATGGAAGCTTGCAATATAATTTACAAACTTTGCATATTTGTTAATTTTGGTTTGGATTCACAAGGATGCTTATGAATATACATATGCAAATAGTGAAGTTGATTTGTTTTTTATGAGTTAATTGGGGTTTTGGTTTACATTGGCCATGTAAATTATTTATGCAAACTTGCAATATACTTGAAAAAATTTGCATATTTGTGAATTTTGGTATGGATTCACAAGGATGCTTGTGAATATGCATATGGAAATAGTGAAATTGATTTGTTTTTTATGAATTAATTGGGGTTTTGGTTTCCATTGGGCATGTGAATTTTGGTATGGATTCACAAGGATGCTTGTGAATATACATATGGAAATAGTCAAAATGATTTGGTTTTTATGATTAAATTGGGGTTTTGGTTTCCATTGGGCATGTAAATTCCTTTATGGGAATATAAATTTAAAAAAAATTGGTTTAAACTCAAATTAGGGAAAATAAATAATTGAATATAGGGAAAATATCATGAGAGGATTTGAAGAAAATAACTCGCAAGGAGTAGATTGATCCCAAGGTGGAGTTTGTTTCCCTTTGCTCACCCAAAACGCATTCGCCCTAACTCGTTATGCTCCATCCAATCTCATTTCAGCGCGGCAATGTGGCGAAAATGAAGGGCTCGACCCGTTTTAACAATAAAACAGGTTTTAGTAAATGGGAACGCGTTTTTGTAAGGTATAATAGGGGCACGATTTTTCTAGCTAAAATGGGGGTGTGATTTTGTTAACTAAAACAAGGGGGCGATTTCGTTAACTATCCTAATTGGCATGCATGTTGGTAGCCTTGGGACTAGGATTGGTAGGGTCAGGATTGCTTGGGATGATTTCTATTTTATAGATCAATAGTGATTGAATTCACTCTACCATTTCATCTAAAAGGTCCCTCAACTTTGTGCACTCACTTGTTAATGTTTCACATGGTATAGGCATTGCTAGATCGAAGATCCTATCGTGGAGGGTCATCCTCACATAGTAGTTACACTAGGTAAAATTATGGATCTTTGATAGACTCATGGAAGGATTACTAAGGATTGACTGCCAAAGAGAGAACTTTAAAGTAGCAGTTCTTCATCTCAATAACTTTAAGGTTGAAGCACAATTAGTTAGAAATACAAAATTGTAAGTAAGAGTGGACATGTGTGGGAAGCAAATACAGAAACTCACAATATACCATAACATGTAGTAACAATGATTTTGGGATTAGTATGGATCTCTCACTCATTGACTAATCCAAAAGAATTCAATATTTGGGTCTGTCATTGTAGTTGTTGAGGAGAATCACAAACTCTAGCATAGTTAAGGGGAAAAGGATTATGAGAAAGAAACTTAGGAAAAACATGAACTGTCAAATAAGAAGGTCATAATGGGCATGACTTTCAATAAAAATCTTATATTTTATGTTATGAAAATTAGTTTTCTTTTTAGGATATTTTGTTAGAATTATAATTACAAGTTTATTGATAATTCTTTAATGAAAATTTAGTTTATGGGTACAACAATAACACTTTTAGTATTTTTGAATCGCAATTATGAAACTTATTAAGGTTTATATTGTACTCATACTATGTTCTGTGGCCACAACTTTCTTTGTTTTAGTTTAAAAAGAAAAAAAAAAGTAAAATAGAAATTAAAATAAATAATACTAATAATTTTTAGATTAGGATAAGGATATAGTGGACATCGTCTTTGATTAGATATTCTTTTTAGAGGTCAAATACCTCCCCTTACACATACATAAGGGATTTATTCTATTTAGGGTTTACTACCCTCCTACCATGATTTCAATGTCCCTTCTCAAAGCAGTTAAAGAGAATCATGGTCAAAACTATTTAGTGAGGGATATAGATCATAGTAGCAAAATTGGTCTTATTGGACTTTTGGTGTATGGAAATTTGCAAGGAATTTGAAATTTGACAAATATTCGGCATACTATGACATCGTAAAGTTAACTAAATTATTAAATATATTACACTTTTAAAGTATTAATTATTCACAAAATGTTACTATGTGTATTGAAATATATCTAAATGTTTAAAATTCATGCTATAGTTTAACTGTTAATAGTTCAACACTATCAAGAAAAATTTTAGGGGAGAAATTTTGAATTTTTTCCCAAAAAAAGATTTGCCAAATTCCATTTTTTTCTAATCCAATTTGCCCAAATTTCATAGGATAAAGTTGTGACTCCAAAAATAGACAAAAATGTCTAAAAACAATATAAAAATGTGAAAAACTTGAATAGCTTTACAAAAATATCACCAAACATTTTGTAGTTGACATTTTTAGAATCAATAAAATTCTCCATTTTTTCTACACTTTAAGATAAGTATGGATTCTTAAAATTTTCCTTGAACACTATTCACCAAATTTTAATTATGATGACAAGAGTGGAACTCCAACTAGAATAGCTAATGCGCATTATTTGTGGTAAAATAAATACATTTTTGCTACATTTTAGTGGTTCCACTAAAGGTTTCCCATCAACACTTCCTTCCCTCCAAGTGAATGATCCCTTCTTCCATTTTGATTCTCCCTCTTGATTTGTCTGTTGGGCTATAATGGAGTCTCCTTCTTGTCCTCTCTCCAACTTCTCTTTCCCTGGTTGATGCATCTAGGGGCAAACCATCTCTATTATCAAAACATGTCTAATTTTCCCTATCCCGCTTAGATGAGCATTATTATATATTGATGTAGACGTGACCTTGGTCGGTTGTAGATCAATGTGAATAAGTGAAACGTAATGTGTGCACAAAAAAAACACAAGCAATGCCAATAATTTGGATTTGTATTAATTTTAAATGAGATACAAGGATGATTTATAATGCAAAAACTATGCTTGGTTTAGTCATTCTTCAGTCGATTGTTATCTTACAAAACTTTTCAAACTACAGGAATGAGGGTATTATTCATCCTTAGGATGAAAAATTAATTAGGTTTAGGAAGCAACAATTGTCTAGTCTAGTATAACCATCCTTTCTCTAGTCATACACTAGCATTTATAGGTGCTCCTTGGGTCCAAAATACCACTTAAAACTTCTTCTACTAAGCATACCAATGCTTCCCACTATGATCCTTCTTCATTAAATCCTCATCTTCATCCCTTCTCCATATCCTTTCATCTAGAGTTTTGAAACAACTACGCAAATAAAAGTTCCAACTAATCCCACAGTTATGCATGTTTTTACCCTAGTTAGTGCATCGACCTCCTTTTTTGTCATCATCGGCTTTGATTCGAATCCTTTCATATCTATGATCTAAATAGTATTCGACCTTCTTTGCTTTGTTAATCATCATGCGTGATTGAATCATGTCACATGTATTTGACCACTCATCCTCTTCTACTACCCTTTTGTCATTGACCATGAATTGTTATAATTCTATGGAACTATTTATCATTGTGTTGCAGCTGCAACCATTTCCCAAAATTATAAAAATTTTAGGACCCTCCTTTTGCTTGGATTAGTTTGATTTTCTGCTTGAAATTGGCATAATAACTTTTAGAGAGACGTTTATTATGCTTGGATTGAGCTACCCATTGTTTTGATTTCTTCCTCTGATGCCTTAAGTCATCCACTATTCGATCAAGTTCTATCGTTGCCCCTTAAGCGCATTTGAAAGCATGCTAGAATCGAAAGATGATTTGTTTTGATTTTCCACCGTTGCGGGTGGATCTTAGCTTTGGTCTTCCGCAGTTGTGGATGGTTTTTTGTTTTGCGGAAAGAAAACCTTCAGATTTCCGACCCGTTGGGTTTTTCCCGTTGAACGCTTTTTTGTTTGGCATCGAAAGCTTTTATGATCTTCTTTTCCGCCGTTACGGATGGGTTTTCACTTTCTTTCCAATTCATGTGTTTCGACTGTATTTTGGCTTTGTATCGGATCCTTTTACCATCTTTTTCTTGCGCCGTTGCGGATGGATTTTCGTTTCGACGTCGATGTCTTTCCCGGTTTAATTATTTTACTTCGGCGGCTGTGGCATTTGAAATTTTTATCTTTTTTTCTCCGTCGTTGCGGCTGCTAAAACTCTTACCTCTCCGATCTAAAAGTTTTTTGATTCTGACTTAGGACCCGCCGTTGCGGGCAGGGGTACGCTTTAAAGTTCCGACGTTGTAGGTGGGAAAAGGGCTAGCCCTTCCGACGTAAAGCCGTTTTGTTTCCGATTCGAGCTTCACGGATGGATTTTTGTTATGACTCTCCACCGTTGCGGAAGAGTTTGCTCTGTCAACTTTCGATTGGTTTTACCTACGACGTCCGATCGTTAGTCTTTTCCCGCCTTGCCTATCACTGCGGACGGATTTAGGTTATGGCCTTCCGCCGTTGCAGAAGGATTTACGTTTCACCTTCCGATCCAGAATAGGTCCCCGTGCGATATGTTACGTGTCACACGTGTGGACCATTTCTATATATGCGGGGAGGTAGGTCATTATTCTATTGTTATTTTTCTAACTGCCGTGCCCGTCGTTGTCGTGCTCACCTGGTCCCTCGTTGTGGTACATTCAGTACAGGTGTCTCCACCGCGAAGCCTGCCAAGCGTCTCCTCGTCCGATACGTCCGTGCCAGGTAGGTTTTACTCACCTTCTCCCGTTCCGTTGAGACATTTGATAAGGTTATGCGGTCAGTTTTGGTTTCGGTAGTTTGTTTTCCCCGGCTGTGTTCCTGTTTCGTTATTTTTTTGTGCCTATATAAGTGGGGGGGTTTTTTAATCTCGACTATTAGCATGGGCATTTTGACCCACGGAGTAATTTTTTCTGCCCACAGCCATTGGTGTGCACCTTTGCGCATAATGGGTGGGGGTTTGGTGCAGGTGGCCGTTACGCCACCTGCACCAAGCTTCCCTGTGTGTGATGATGGGTCTGCAAGAGGAGGTTATGTGGTTTTTCTGTATGCATTGGTTGGTTTCCCCTTTGTGTTGAGGTTTTCTTATCATGCGCATCTTCAAACCCCAGCCATTTTACCTATGCGGTCCTGCGCAAACCATTTTAGTGGTTGGCTTCGAACCCAGGTCGGGGGAGGAGGTTTATCACGACACATAGTTATCTGTCGCAGTATGCACAGGGGTTTGTTTTTCTTTCTTAATTGAACGCGCCATAGAAGCTTGCACTTTCTAATAGCAGGTGGTTCACTGTGCCATGCCACGCACTATTGTTTGTGTTTTGAACCCGAGCAAGTGGGGGGAAGAGTGATGTATCCCCGCATTTAGTCTGTTGACCATTATATTGAGCGGGCAGTCCGTTGCAAGGCGCCGTTGTAAAAATTGCCTGGGTTTTTCCCCTTGTCGGTCCCGTGCAGTGACGTGATAATGGCATGCATAGAAAGCAGAAATGTGTTGCATATTAATGTAGGTCTTTTTCTGTCTTGGATATGATTGATAGAATTGTTTAGTGTCCTAAAGTAGTGGTAGATTGCACATTTTCACTGTATATAACTTGTTTTCCACTACCCATTGGGTTTAATAATTTTGTTAGTCAGGACATTTCAGTCCATACACACATATTTTTAACAAATTGCTATCATGATACACATAGGAGAAGTAAAATGCTGCACACTGTCATATAAATGTCTGCACCTTGAATTTCTCAATGTTACAATGTTATGTATGGCAGGAAGAATTCGAATCCACCATGTCCAAAAGGCAGAAGAAGAATGCCCCTGTGGTCGAAGAAGAACCAGAAGTAGAGGTTGTCACGAAGACCGAATACATATAAGAAGACACTCAATGTGTTTCTGGTGTTGAGCCTGAGTACAAATGGGGTGAAATATATAGATTGATTTCCTGCAGGGAGGTTCCCGACATGGGCCTCGAAGAAGAATCCATCTATGCTAACATAGAGAAATCTTCTCTCATGAAGGTTGCCACTCGACCAAAGTTGTTCCCATGCTCTGAATTAATTGGCTGGATTCTGCCCCGAATAGATATAACTACAATGATTATGGGAAATGTTGAAGGACAGGGCTATGCTGCATTTAGCCCTGGATATGTAGCGTTGGCTTATCACCTACCAAAAGCCCAAGTTTTTTTATCTGATGATTGGCTGAACAGCATCAAAATGGACCTGGTGGAAACTCTTAAGAGAATGTTGTTGCAGGGAAAGCATTACCGGTACAGACCGACAAGTGAGTATGATACAACGAACTTGAGGGATCCCTACAGATTTATAGCTCTAATGCTTAATAGGGTCTTTGGGAGAGCTCATGGCAGACTCTTCAAGCTAGA
>LPNX011049088.1:64667-104004 GCA_001517045.1 Pseudotsuga menziesii
TGCACATAGTGGGTGGGGGTTTGGTGCAGGCAACTGTTACGCCGCCTGCACCAAGCTTCCCTGTGTGTGATGATGGGTCTGCAAGAGGAGGTTATGTGGTTTTTCTGTAAGCATTGGTTGGTTGCCCCTTTATGTTGAGGTTTTCTTATCATGTGCATCTTCAAACCCCAGCCATTTTACCTATGCGGTCCTGCGCAAACCATTTTAGTGCTCGGCTTCGAACCCAGGTCGGGGGAGGAGGTTTATCATGACACGTAGTTATCTGTCGTAGTATGCATAGGGGTTTGTTTTTCTTTCTTAATTGAACGCGCCATAGAAGCTCGCACTTTTGAATAGCAGGCGGTTCACTGTGCCATGCCGTGCACTGTTATTTGTGTTTTGAACCCGAGCCAGTGGGGGGAAGAGTGATGTATCCCCGCATTTAGTCTGTTGACCATTAGATTGAGCGAGCAGTCCATTGTAAGGCACCATTGTAAAAATTGCCTAGGTTTTGTGCCTTGTCGGTCCCGTGCAGCGACGTGATAATGGCATGCATAGAAAGCAGAAATGTGTTGCATATTAATGTAGGTCTTTTTCTATCTTGGATATGATTGATAGAATTGTTTAGTGTCCTACAGCAGTGGTAGATTGCACATTTTCACTGTATATAACTTGTTTTCCACTGCCCATTGGGTTTAATAATTTTGTTAGTCAGGACATTTCAGTCCATACACACATATTTTTAACAAATTGCTGTCATGATACACATAGGAGAAGTAAAACGCTGCACACTGTCATATAAATGTCTGCACCTTGAATTTCTCAATGTTACAATGTTATGTATGGCAGGAAGAATTCGAATCCACCATGTCCAAGAGGCAGAAGAAGAAGGCCCCTGTGGTCGAAGAAGAACCAGAAGTAGAGGTTGTCACGAAGACCAAATACATATATGAAGACACTCAATGTGTTTCTAGTGTTGAACCTAAGTACAAATGGGGTGAAATATATAGATTGATTTCCCGCATGGAGGTTCCCGACATGGGCCTCGAAGAAGAATCCATCTATGCTAACATAGAGAAATCTTCTCTCATGAAGGTTGCCACTCGACCAGAGTTGTTCCCATGCTCTGAATTAATTAGCTGGATTCTGCCCCGAATAGATATAACTACAATGATTATGGGAAATGTTGAAGGACAGGGCTATGTTGCATTTATCCCTAGATATGTAGTGTTGGCATATCACCTACCAGAATCCCAAGTTTTCTTATCTGATGATTGGCTAAACAGCATCAGAATGGACCTGGTGGAAACTCTTAAGAGAATGTTGTTGCAAGGAAAGCATTACTAGTACAGACTGACAAGTGAGTATGAAACAACGAACTTGAGGGCTCCCTACACATTTATATATCTGATGCTTAATAGGGTCTTTGGGAGATCTCATGGCAGACTCTTCAAGCTAGAGTGGATACCCATCATTTTCCATGTGGCCACCCAAGGGACAATTTTCAATTGGGCCAGCATGGTATCCAGCAGTCTTTCTTCTTGCTTGACCTCAGCCTTGGAGGGAGAGTCCCGGAAAAGATCGGAATTCTATATGAGTTCAATATTGATAGACTGCATATTGTGCAACCAGCCTTTCCCCGGTCTCAGGTGCATCTGGGACAGGGAAAGAATGCATGTTTATGCCGCTTATAGACCATTGTGGGCTCACCAGTACCATAGCCATTACAGAGAGGTCTGTGAGCACTTCATTATGCCACTATACACACTCATTTTCCGGAAGGAGTGTGACTGTATGTCGGAAGAAGCCATGCAAGTAATAGAAGAATACGCGAATTATTACTTAACTGAAAATGGCATGTACTTCTGGATGTTTGGAGGATCAAGAACACCTTCATTGCTGCCCAAATATGCAACAGATTACATAGTCCACAAGGAGGCAGTCAGACAAGTGTTCATAGATGGAATAGGCGGTTTTCTGTTCGAACATAAGAAGACTGCCTACCCTCCTTTTCCATTCAAGCTAGGAAGCTACAAATTCACCAAGGTGAAGCAAGATGCTGAATTCATACAGGAGTTGGAGAAGTTCCATTTTGGCGAGATGCCTTTCTGGAGAAATGATACTCACGGGAAAGTAGCTGAGCATTGTAAAGAGCTTAAGGTGCATTTTGAGTATACCCACCATTTTGATAGGGATGAATCTATCTTCCGGAACGCCCCTAACATGACAGCATTGAAGAGAAGATTCAAGAAGAAAATCACTACCATAGGTGGGAAAGGGGATGAACAGGCTAAGGCTGAGGAAGAAGCCAAAAGGAGAAATGAAGAGGCCCAGAGGTCAGCAAAGGAAGCCGCAGAAAGGCTACATACAGAAGGAGAAAGAAGAGCTGCTTAGGAAGCAGCTGAGAAAGAAAAGGAAGCAGCCAAAGAAGCAGAAGAAGCAAAGAAAAAGCTCGATGAGGAGCTCCAAAATCAAGAAGCTGAAAGAATAAAGTCGACCCAGCAGTCAGCTTCTGAAACAGCAGCAGGGCAGACCCAGGAGGTGGAAAATCCCGAGGTTCAGACCTCTCAAATACCTACTACCAGCATACCCATGGTCCCCACACTCAAGCTGGTCCCTTTTGTGCAGGAATAGGGAAAGGAAATCCCTGATTTCAACACTGTATATTATGATAGGGCCACAAAAAGAATAATAAAAAGGATAGAGAAGAAAGTTGAGGCAGCAGGTCTACCTGGTAAAATGATAACAGATACGGCCGTTATGTTAGGAACAGACCAGGATCCGAGATTTACCCTAAGAGCCGGGTCTGCATTCATCCAAGCTTCAGAAGATAATGTAAGCAAAATCATGATTGACTTGGAGCAATCAAAGAAATCTTTTTCTCAATTGAAAGATACATTGAGGCACGAGAGGGAAGAGAGCAACAGGCTCAAAAGGAAATATGAAGATGTGCAGCGGGAAATGAAGTCTTCAAGAGCTGAAGTACATGCCCTTCAAGTGGAAATGCAAGTTAAGAAAACAGCACAGGAGGCCCTAGATAAAGTGCAGAAGGAATTCCAAGATCTAAAGAGTGAGAAGGGACAGCTACTGGCAAAGGTGGAGGAGCTAGAAGAGCAGCTGAAGATCCTCCTGCAGGAAAATGATCTACACACCCAAGAACTGAGAAAGGAACATCAGGAGCATATTTATTCTTTGACCACTGCTTTGGAAGTGGCAAGAGAACAGCGGGTTAATCTCCAGCCTTTCAAGGAGCATGTATTGACCCATAAAACCAAGATGCTGCAGCTGCAGACTGCTGTTGAAGAAGAAAGATGTAGAGTGCTGCAAATCGATGGCCGGTTGGAGGAGATCCTGGAAACTGCATCCTACTTTGTGGACCGATCCTAGGACATCCTAGAGGTCCTAACTGCAAGAATGGCAAGGTTGGAGAACAACGAAGAAACCCCAGCGGATCTACCGGCAAAAGACTAGCAAGCCCTCAAACGGGACTATAACCTAGTGGAGTTTGCTATTAACACCACTGAAGACTTCAAGAAGGAAGTAAAGAAGACAAAGGGATTATGCACCGAGTTTTTCAGAAGACTTCTCATTACATATAATTGGTGCCAGATAGAAGCAGAAGAGAGGCTTGAAGCTTTCCCAGATCACGATGCCTTTGTGGAGCTATTACAGAAGAGATTCCAGGAGGAAGAAGCTAAGGTAAAAGATATCAAAGCCCTTGATGATTTGATATTGAGAAGCCAAGTATCTCATCTAGCTGTCAGTGTACAGCTTCTGGAAGATCAGCTCTGATTGAGTACATCTAGGCTCGAGGCTATCAAGAATCAAGCTAAGAAGTTTGAGATAAATATTCAGTTTTTAGAGCCTTGTGCTTTTGAAGGCATCGCTAATGAAGCTGCAGCATGGAGGAAGTTTCTATATAGTCAAGTGGGCCCCTCCTCATGAAGGATCGGTCATTATTGTAATTTGTAACTATTTTGTAAAACATTTAAGGAAAGTAGAACGTTGGGAGACGAGAGGTTGGGAAGCCCAAAGGTCACTTTGGGTAGCCCAACAGTCTGACCTTTTTTTTGTATAAATGTAAAAGACTTAGAAGAAAAAGGGACTTTTTCCCGGTGAGACTAGTGAAGACATATTGTAAAAAGAACTATTTCCTTTTGCAATAAAAAATTACAGTTTGCCTATTGGAGAAATCTTGGTGGAATATTCAAATGTTGTACTATGGATTTGTTGAAGAGGAACTATTTCGTTTTCAACTTTGTGTCCATTAACTGTGAAACCGTTCTAACTCATTGAACCTATGTTCTTATATGAATGTTTTCCAGTTTATTTTATGAATATTTCCACTAGGAGTAATGAATGTGGTTCATAAACAATTGGCTATCTGGTTGTGAAATATCTTTAATTGTTCATGCGATATGGGAAGAAATATCAGCGAACTGTAGTTTCTCTTATGTTGCATGTACGCTTTCCATTACTCATAATTTAATTTAGTTTGCTCCCCGGGGATAGATAGATAGGTAGTTAGTTTATTTCATGGCTTCTTATGTGATTGGGAGGCTTGGGATACTAAGATGAGAGGTAAGAACCTGCGCTTCACATTGTGACGCTCCTTGCAGCCCCACCACCCTGCATGGTTAATTAGGCATCTGCATTTCATACATTAAGTCAAAATTACAAAAACTCGGTGGACCGGGCCGCAACCGGTAAAACCTTTGTTTTGTTACTTGACCTACGGTAGCCGGACCGCAAACTGGATGGATTCCCTATACCAAACAGTCAACGGGCTAGTTGGGAACGTTGACTGGGGAGAATCCCTTTCTGTTGTCGCCTGTGAATTTCCAGGCCTCAACACGTTGACTACTTGTTCTATGCTTTATCAGGGGTCATTGACCATCCACCATACGACTTTAGTCTCCTTACCTTCGACTAGTATTCTTGGTCCTAGATTCCCCTGTATCAACCTCTTGGGGTTGAAAAAAACTATGTCCATGGTTTTATAATTCTTTGATACTCTCCGATGAAATCCACATCGCTTCCTACAAATATTTGTTTTTCCAGTGGACCAAATACTCCTTCTTCTTCTATTTTCTCGTCTTCTTGACTTCTCACTCGTTGGGTACCTATGCGATCTCTTCCACCAATTGGATTGGTATTTTCTCATGCCAATCCATGATCATATCAATCCCACTCATTAACCCTTGTTCATACCTATATAGTTTGGAAACATTGAACACCGACCATATGCCTAGGTCCTCAGTTAACTCCAACACATAAGAATTGTCTGAAATATTCTTTATATTCTTACATGGACCAATATTCGCTAGCTTCAATTTATCATATGTTCCTCATGGGACCTTTCCTTCCCCAATTTTACGTACACTAAGTCACCCTCTGCAAAAGATTGATGTTGTTTCCATTGGATGGATATCAACTTGTAATTCACATTTCTTTTCTCCAGCTATCACTTCACCTTATCATGCACTTCCTTCATGTGGTTGGAAAACGATTTGGTGTTTGCACTCTTTTTTGTTCCTGTTGGTAGCTCGGTTAATTCATCTACTCCCCGTGTACTTATTCCCTGCAAAATTTTAATTTGAGTCATTCTCATTTATATGTTCACTGAATTGTTGTACATGAATTATACCTACACCAACACATTCTCCCATTGATTTAGTCGATCAACAGTTAAACATTTCAACAAATTTCCTAAGCTCTTGTTCATGACTTCATTTTTCCCATCAGTTTCAGATGGTATGCATAATGGATCTACAACCTCATGTCAATATTCTTCCACAAGATTCTCCAAAATGTTAGAATTCTAATGGTTATATTATATATTCAAACAATTATCACTATTCATCATAACCATAAGAAATAGGATCACTGAAATAAATACAAGAACAATAAGAGAAAAGAACAAAAATATTTTCCTTTGGGAAACCACAAGGGAGAAAACCCAACAACTTCTTTATTATAGATTATGTCACAAAGTCCAATGCCAAACAAAGATAAGATAAATCACAAAGACAAAATAAGCTATTTATTCTCTCTAGAGAACCTATTCTCCCCCTCTCTCTTGCTCACTTGCTTGAGTGAGAAGTGTGTCCAAAAGAGAGGTGCACCCTCTCTATTTATACCAATCAAGTGTGTGACATTTTTGGCTAATTAGGATGACTTGTTACTCTTACAGGTCCGACATGTAAGGGGAGACTCCAAATAACATTTATGTAATATTTATTTTGGGTACTATTCACCCAACTTACAATGGAAGGTTTACATTGATTCTTTCAAGTACATTTACATGACCAAGTACATCAATAACATCTCTTGAAGGAGGTACAACAATAATACAATATAAATACAACAAGAATATCTTCCAAATTTACATTCTTCAACACTCCCTCTTAACAAGGAAGGTATTCTTTCATCACGGTCATCGTCACTTCATCTTGTCATCATCACTGGATCTCATCACTGGCCGACATCACCACTGGATCTCATAACCGCTACTGTAACTTAGTACTCGGGCCATTGACTTGTTAAATATCTCTAATCTATACATCATAATAAGTTCTACAGATCCAACCCTTTTTCATGTTGAATGTATATATGTACAACAACCATCCTTTTTCATGTTGGATGTACTCGTGTAGTAACTAACCCCTTTTCATGCTAGTTGCACATGTATCCATACAGTGAACAACCCTTTTTCATGTTTGGTGTACCCATGTAGTGACCATCCGTTTTTCATGTTGGGTGCATCTCTATCCGTATAGTGACCAACCCTTTTTCATGTTGGGTATACCCGTGCAGTGACCATACCTTTTTAATGCTTGCTACACCTCTACAATGACCATCCCTTTTTCATGCTGGGTGTAGCTCCACATATCAGTACAACAACCAACCATTTTTCATGTTGGGTGTACCCATACAATAAACAATCATTTTCATACTTGGTGTACCTATATAGTGACCAATAATTTTGCATACTAGGTGTGCATCTACATATCAATACAACAACCAACCCTTTTTCATGATGGTTGTACCCGTACAATGACCAATCATTTTTCATACTAGGTGTACTCGTACAATGACTTGTCCTTTTTCATAGTGAGTGTACCTATACAGAGCTAGTCATTTTTCATACTGGATGTAGCTCCATGAAGTGCCAGTCCTTTTTTCATAGTGGATTCCTATCTCTGCAGTGCCATTCCTTTTTCATACGGGATGTAAACCTTTACATAGTCAATCATTTTTCATACTAGATGTAAACCTCATACATCTTCCATAAAGACATCCCTTTTTCATGCAGGATGTGAAGACCACATAGCTTCCACATAAGTAACTGTTTTTCATACTGAATGTGAATACCATAGGAAGTCATCACTCCCTCTTGCGATGGACAGATATCTGGACAACTCCAAGCTTGTCCCTAAGTACTCGAACTTCAATCTCTCTAGAGGTTTGGCCAATACATCAACTATCTGCTCGTTTGTTGCAATATAGTAGAGATTCATTTATCCTCTTTGCACCATATCGATGATATAGTGATACTAGATCTTGATGTGCTTCAACTTGTCATGGGACATAGGGTTCTTAGACAACTTCACACAACTCTGGTTGTCATGGAATACACAAGTTGTCTCTAGCTCAACATCGAACACTCCCTCAAGTAGATTTCTAATTCACACTTCCTCAAAAATAGTTGAACAATCTGCAAGATATTCTACCTCGATTGTGCTTAGTAATACACTCATCTACTTCCTGATGAACCAGAGATCATGCCAGACCCCAAGCTAAAGCAACACCCTGAAGTGATATTCCTATATATATCACTACCAACCCAATTTGAGTCAACATAGCCCTATAGGAAAATCCTCTGATTTATTGAATATCTAAGGCCATACTCAATCGTACCCTTTAGGTACCTCAAGGCCATACTCAATCATACCCTTCAGGTACCTCAACACATGATTTGTCTCAATCATGTGAACACGTCTTGGTTCTACCATGTACTTACTCAAAGTGTTCACTACAAATCATATATCTCGCATCGCGTTCATCAAGTACATTAAAGAACCAATCATCTTCCTGTAGATTGTGGCATTAATTGTCTATGAAGTAGTATCACTCAAAAAATTCAATTTCGATTCCATCGGTGTGGCTACATCCTTTCAATCCATCATCTTGAATTTCTTCAGGATCTCTTTCTCATATTTTTCTTGGCTAAGGAAAATATCATCTGGATTTTGTCGCACCTAAAAACTTAATAAATAGTGCATCATACCCATGTATTTCATCTCAAACTTTGTGTAAAGATTTTTATTTGTTTCTATAACATGCTCCTCATCACCTGTGTGAAAAATTCATTTACATATAATAGTAGTATCACTGGTTTTCCATCCTCAACCTTGAAGTAGAGGTTGGAATCAAATTTACTCTTGGTAAAACCCAATCTTGTCAGAAATCCATCTATCTTGTTGTAGCATGTCCTAGGTGCTTGTTTCAAACTGTACAAGGACTTCTTCAATTTTCACACATGTCTCTCTGTCATGTGTCCCAAATCCTAGTGGTTGTTCCACATACACTTCCTCTTCTACTACACCATTCATGAATTTTTTCTTTACGTCCATCTGTTGTACCTTCCACTTCATGACTACAACTATTACAAGAATATCTCTAATCGAAGTGTATCTGGATATAGGAGCAAATTCCTTCTTTTTGGGAGAAGCCATGATCCACAAATATTGCCTTGTAGTTATTGATGCTTCCATCTACTTCATGCTTTATCTTGTAGATTCATTTGGAAGAAACTACTGACTTTTCTTCAGGTCTTAGAACCACATCTCAGACATCATTCATCATGATCGAGTGGTACTCTTCGATCATAACATCCTTCCACTCTTTCTTCTTGGATTCTTCTTCATAGATGGAAGGATATGCATCAATGATGTCACACAATAGTGCCACATACCTAGAACATGGTCGAGGTCCCTTACTTTCTCTAGAAGTCCTATATGGAGAACCATACTTCTCTACATCTTGGATGATCTCTCGTGCCCAAGTTGGTCTTTGCTTGAGTGTGTTCACCTATTGGGGTGAATCTATTGATATTTGTGGCTTAGTCATATCATGGTCCTCGAGTTCTTTTGAAGCCCTATCTTCCATCACCGTGTCTCTGACTCTAGGAACCTCAGGATATTCTTCATGTATTTTGTCGGAGTGAATATGCCTTAATCTACTGAATGCTACATCGTCATCAAAGGTAACATATCTTCTAGTCTCTATATTCTTGAAACCTAGAATATAGACTCTGCAATCCTTTGATGTATCATTGTATCTGACGAAAATTCCCTTCTTTCCTAAAGGATCCAACTTTGTTCTATTCTCGTTGCGAATACAAATGTAAACCAGGAAGCCAAATATTATGAGATGGTCGACTTGGGGATGTTCTCCAATAATACTTGTTTTGGAGTCTTGCTATCTAAGACATGGTGTGGTGTTTTTTTTCTGGACATAAATTGTTGTTATGGATGCTTCTTCCCATAAGTGCATTGTAAGATCTTGATCATGGATCATGGATTTCACTACTTTCATTATTGTCCCGTTCTTTCTATCCGCAACACCATTATGTTGTGGATTGTAGGGAGTGCTCAAATCCCTCTTAATCCCCGATTCTTTACATGAATATTTGAAACTTTCTAAAGTAATATCACCACCATTATCTAATCTCAATGTCTTTATTTTCTTTTCACTATGATTTTACACAAGGGATTTAAATTCTTTCAATTTTCCAAACACTTCATCTTTTTTCTTCAAAAAGTAAATCCAAGTTTTGCAGTAGTAATCTGTCATGGCCCTCTTGCATGCCCAACTTGAGATGCATCAGATGCTTGAGGACATGCCAACAAGGTGGGCGTGCTCCTTAGCTAAACAAAATGTGAGCGCTTGGAAAGCCTCATGACACCTTGCAACTGCGCTGGAAGCCCGCGACAAGGGGGAACCTTGGTCATGTGGCACACACACTTAATGGAATGTTGGGAACTTGGAACACTAGGAGGAGGCATGCGACACCTATTCCCATGATGGGCGCTTGCACAGAGGGGCATTGGTTGGATTGAGTAGCACGCTAGCGATGGAGAGCGCACGGATGGTGGACACGTGACTTGGAAATCAACGAAGGAAACACCAACACTAAGATAAGAGGCCTGCCACTTAGAAGAATGCTCATCCAAGAAGGCTATAAGAAGAGTGTGCTCACTTGGAAAGAAGACAAACATAAGTTGTTCAGCAAGAAACTTGGAGAGTTCGTTGAGGCAGATGTAACCGTAGGCAGGGAGCAGTCTAGAAATTCTCTTATGTAATATTGTTGTGTGTTAGCTTGTTGGGCACACATAAAGCTCTACCATTTTGGAAAATCCATTGATGTAAACTTTTATTATCTTAATAAAAAGAGATTTTCAAGGTTCGTTAGTTGGGAAACCCCACCTATCTATTTCTGTGTTATTTTCATGGATGATGTGTACATTGTTTTACTTGATGAATGTGTCGGTTAAGGAGTTAATAAACATAATACATTTAGGTTAAAGTCTTCCCTTGGTTTGGGCATAGTTTGTAGGTGTGCCCTTGAGTTAGCCAAGCTCTCAAGATGCTCCATGGCAGTGTTGCACAGTTTTTGCATGGTGAGTTGGATGACGAGCCATAGGGCTGTGACAGATGGTATCTAAGCACTTGGAAAAGATGCTCTCCATGAACGACATAGTTGGTTTGTCAAAGTCACTAAGGATGCAAAAAAAAATTAAACAGATGTGGGCTTTGTTGCTAGAAGAGACTCCGAAGACATTGATGCAACTACTAGACAGGTGGTTGGATAGGTTGATAGGTGCAACGAGGACAATGGGAAAAGAGAACCCTTCACTGGAAGTGTTAGAAGAACCATGGTCGTCATGGAAAGACGTGCTATTGGAAAAGGTGCATTCTGCAGTGATGGAGTGCACTGATAGCACTAGTGAACCAGTGGTCGGAAGCACTACTGCAGATACATTCATAGAGAGACACGCTATAATGTGCACCATAGGCAGGACAGACGCGTTCATAGAGATGCGCGCCTCAATAGGAAGTGCGCTAAGGGTAAATAAATCCTTAGTGCAGAGCGCTTGGAGGGCGCACACAGTAGGGAAGCGCACCACGAGCGCGCGCAACAGAGAGTGCACATAGCGTGCATGATATAAAGAATGAAGGAAGCATGTGGAAGGAACGCACAGACACGTAGGAGGAAAAGCGATGCAACATTGCAACAGAGAGCACATGTTGCAGAAACATGACAGTCAACGGTCGTGGACAAGATGTGATGGGAAATGGGCACTTAGTAGGAGCGCTTTGCGTAGACAGGAGACAACGCTCATGGAGCATGCGGCTGCAACATGCGCTCATGGATGGCACGTGCCAGCTAGACATTTACCAAAGAGAGCGCACCTTGCCGGTATTTGCAGGTGACACCGACGGGGCAGACGCGGAGATCATCGCTGCAAGTGTGCTAAGGAAGGAGCGTGTTGCAACAAGGTTTACGACAGTTGAAATGAAGTTGGGCCAAATGATGGGACAATTTTTCTATCGTCTTGGTGTCATTCATAATGAAAAAACAATGAGTGCATTGTGCTTCATTGACGCTATCATAAACAAAAGAAATGTGAGGGAGTTGGTGGACAGGGAAGCTTCTCACAATTTTGTGAAGAAAGAGGTTGCAGACGCCACTGGACTGAAGAGGAAGAAATGCAGCATAAACGTCAAGGGAGTTAACTTTTCAGCTAAGGTAGTTGTAGGTGTCGCTTTGAGTGTATCAGTTCAGCTCGGAAGGAGGACGAGAAATGAATACTTCACGGTGATGCCTCTTGATGATTTTTAGATGATCCTAGGGAATGATTTCTTGTGGAGGAATCAAGAAGTGTTGATGTCGTTTGCAGAATATATGGTGATTCTATGTGGTAGAAAACCAAAGGTGGTGCACAACGTTGCTAGTAAGGAAGGAAGGTAGGAAAAGCTTATTTATGCACTAAGCATGAAGAAAGTGGCTTGACAGTCGGGAACACAGATGTATGTTGCAACTCTGTTAGACGAGTTTGATACGGGAAGTATGGGGACTCCTACTCCTCCCATCCTCGCTGATATTCTGGCTACGTATGCGGACTTGATGCCCGAGAAATTACCCAAGGTGTTTCATCTGAGAAGGACTATTAATCACCAGATTGAGTTTGAGCTAGGATCTAGACCTGTAGCAAAGGATCCTTACAGATTATTAGGAACGAAGTTAGAGGAGTTGAAATGACAGCTTACTGAGCTCATAGATGCTGGTTTCATATGACCTTCAAGGTTTCCATATGTTTCCCCAGTACTATTCCAAATGAATAAGGAGACGACGGGACTGAGGATGTGCTTGGACTATAGAATGTTGAACAGGCAGACCATAAAGAACCATTATCATCTACCGTTGGATGCATATTGTTTCGACAAGTTGTCTAAGGTGAGGGTGTTCTCAAAACCAGATTTGTGGCAGTGGTACTATTAAGTGAGAATCATAGAAGGCGACGAGTGTGACGTGGTATGGAAATTTTGAGTTTCTCGTGATGTTTTTTGGGCTATGCAATGCCCCTGCGACTTTCCGCACTTTGATGAACAATGTGTTGCGATCATTCTTGGACAAGTTAGTTGTGGTGTATTTGGATGATATTGAAGTTTACATAGAAATGATGGAGGAACATAAGCAACACTTGAAGGAGTTGTTTGATGCGCTGCGAGAGAACACATTGTAATTGAAGGAATCCAAGTACGTGTTTGAACATGAAGAAATTTTGTTCTTGGGCCATAGGATTGGATGAGGACAAGTCCACATGGATGACAAGAAGGTCGTTGCCATCCAAGATTGTGAGGAACCCCAAACGGTGCAAGAAGTGTGTAGCTTCCCTGGCTTGGCGAATTACTACTGCATGATTGTGGAGGGTTGTTCGAGAGTTGCAGTGCCTCTCATTGAGTTTCTTAATAATAACAAGGTGTGGAAGTGGTCTGAAAAATGCCAAGGTGCGTTTGATGAGCTGAAACACAGACTTGCAACTACTCCGGTGTTGTGGTTTCCAGACTTTGAAAAGGAGTTCAAAGTGCAAACAGATGCATCTGACTTTTCTATTGGAGGATTTCTTATGCAGGATGGGAACTCGGTGACATACGAGAGTCAGAAGCTTCAATATCGGGAACGAAGATACCCGGTTCATGAGAAAGAGATGGCGACAGCCGTGCATTGTTTGAGATTTTGGCGACATTACTTGTTGGGTAAATCGTTCGTTTTGAAGACGGACAACATGGCTAATGGCTACTTCGCCACATAAAGAAAACTCTCACCCAAGAAGGTTAGATGACATGAATTTTTGGCAGAGTTTGACATGGTCTTGGAGTATCAGCTAGGCATGATGAATGCTGCCGCAAATGCGTTGAGCAGGAAGGCTCAACTCGTAGATTTGGAGGGACATCCTAGCGACCTGACTACTCAAGTTGTGTCTGAATTGAGATAAAGGATTTGGGAGAACTTGATGGGGGACCCGATGGCCAAAAGAATCTTGAAGCATATTAAGGAAGGAAAGATGAATTGGTTTTAGGAGGAAGATGGACTACTCTCTTTTTATGGATGCTTGTATGTGCCGAAGGTAGCTCATCTTCGAAAATACTTGCTATGGAGTGTCATGACTTAGCATGGATAGGTCATCTGGGGAAGAAAAGGATGCACACCTTGGTTGAGAAGAGCTTCTTCTAGGAGCACCTACGACCGGATGTGGAAAAGTATGTTCAAACTTGCCACATTTTCCAGAAGGACAAGTCAGTTATGACAAAGAAGGAAGGTTCGTTGTAGCCATTGCTAGTGCTGCAGAGGCCTTGGGTGAGCGTCTCCATGGACTTCATCTCCCAGCTACTAGTCACACAGGGATATAACGGTATATTTGTGGTGGTAGACCGTTTTTCCAAGTATGCGACGTTCGTGCCGATGAAATCACCATTCAAAGCAGAAAATGTGGCTAAGTTGTTCTTCAAACATGTGGTCAAATACTGGGGTTCTCCACTAAACATTATGTCTTACAGGAATGCCAGGTTCACCAAGAAATTTTGGCTAGCATTGTTTAAGTTGATTGGGACGTAGTTACTCACTAGCCTAGGCTTCCATCTAGAGAAGGATGGATAGACGGAGATACTTAACACAAGTCTGTAAATCTACTTAGGCATTTCATGCATGCCGACCAAAAGAATTGGCCAGAACTGTTGGATGCATCCCAATTCAGTTACAACATGCACATGATTTCAACGACAAGGTACAGTCCGTTCGAGTTGGCAATGGTCGCTGACACCACAGGTCATTGATATAGGGGAGATAGGTTCAAACCCAACTGCGATGGAATTCATGAAGGAATGGGAAGAGAAAATGAAATTGGCTAGGCACACTTGGAGAGTGTAGCCAAACATATGAAGAAGTGGGTGGATAAGAAGCAAAGGGATGAGGAGTTTCAAGTGGGAGAGAGCGTTCTCCTCAAACTTGGACACAAACAGTTTGTTCCTCCGAAGGGTCTTGAAAGCTCTTTGGTGAGGAGATATGACGGTTCGTTTGAGATTTTAGAGAGGGTAGGAAAGGTTTCTTACAGACTCATGCTCCCAGAGCTGTGTGCGTACCACCCATTTTTTCACGTCACCCAGCTTCGTAGAAGCTGATAGAATAGAGATGAACTAGAACAAAATGTGCCTACACGTGCTCCTTCCATGATCATAGATAGATCTGACCGTGAGGTAGAACCCATCTTGGGGCACCGGTTCAACGAGCATGGAAAATAATATCGGTTAGAGTATTTCATCAAGTGGAAGGGACTTCTAGACGAGGAGAATAGTTGGGAATGGAAGAATATTTTGTGGAAATCAAAGGAGATGATCAAAGCCTTCAAAGAGGAGCATGGGCTCCCACCTTGACAGAACCCACATAAGAAGAAGTGTCACCGAGAGGGTGACCAATCATGTGAGGGAGCCTGTCATGGCCCTCCTGCACACCCCACTTGAGATGCGTTGGATGCCTGAGGACATGTCAGCAAGGTGGGCGCACTCCTCGCCTAAAAAAACATGAGCGCTTGGCAAGCCTCACAACACCTTGCAACTGCGCTGGAATCCCACGACAAGGGATAACCTTGGTCATGCGACGCACACACTTGACGGAGAGTTGGGAGCTTGGCACACCAGGAGGAGGCACGCGACACCTCTTCCCACGATGGGCGCCGATTGGATTGAGCAGCACGGTAGCGATGGAGAGTGCACAGATGCGCGCGACTTGGATGTCGATGGAGGAAACGTGGGCGAGAAGCAAAGAGGCACGCCACTTAGAAGAACGCTCATATGAGAAGGCTATAAGAAGAGTGCGCTAGGCTTGACAAGAAGACAGACAAAAGTTGTTCGGCAAGACACTCGGAGAGTTCATTGAGGAAGCTGTAACTGCAGGAAGGGAGTAGTCTGGAAATTCTCTTATGTAATCTTGTTGTGTATTAGCTTGTTGGGCACACACGAAGCTCTACTAGTTTGGCAAATCCATTGATTTAAACTTCTATTATCTTAATAAAAAGATATTTTCGGGGTTCGATAGTTGGGAAACCCCACCTATCTATTTCTGTGTTATTTTTATTGTTTTACTTAATGAATGTGCCTCCTAAGGCGTTAATAAGTAAACATAATACAATTAGGTTAAATTCTTCTGTTGGTTTAGGCATAGTCTACAGGTGCGCCCTTGAGTTAGACAATCTCTCAAGGTGCTCAATGGCAGTGCCGCATGGTTTTTGCATGGTATGTCGGATGACGAGGCACAAGGTTGTGACATAATCATATATAAAAGAAACATAATATGCATACCTTCTTCAAGAGTTTGATGACATGGGTCCACATACGTTTGAGTGTACAATCTCTAAGATATCCTTTGCTTTGCTATCACTTCTTAAAAATGGTTTCTTCACATTATTCCCTTGTGCACATCATTTGCACACACCTTCATGTTTTACCTGGAGCTCTGGTAGACCCGTCACCACTTTGCTTACGATCGGTGATGCCTTGCACGTTTCTTGTGCCATCGTTGACTTGGTTTTGTTACTTCATGAACCAATTCTTATTTTGGTTGGCCCTTCAATTTGTCCAATCCTTTCTCTTTCTCTCCAATTACTACTACATCATCAAAGGTCTTTCCTTTAGGCCACATGAGAACTTGTCCATCAACAAATGCAACTAACACATCTGACAAGAACTTTAAATAGTTCTCGTCACAAATTTTTGGAAATCCAATGGATTATTTTTTAGATCACATAAAAAAAGCCAATATTTATTAAAAACATAAAATAATGTTTTTCAAAAAACCTTAACAACTAATATATATATATATAATTGATTTTTTTTATTAACAAAAATAACCATTTTTCGTTTAATTATTTATCAAATTTTGGTTAAAAAAATATAACTATGTTTAAAAATTAAAAAATTAAATACAAAATTAATATATTAAAAAAACTTAAAAATACATTAACCAAAATAATTTAAAAGAAATAAAAGAATTTAAAAATTTATATTTCTTTATTAAAGGGGTCTTGATCTACCACACATTCTACAACTAGTATTTTTGGAAATACATGTGAGCTTTTAAATTAGTAAACAAAACTTTGTCATCATCAAAGATCTTATTGTACTCGAACTACGTGTTTATGTCCAATAAAGTTGTTAAGCACTTCAAGGTTATATGAACCATCATAGATGGGCACTTCAGATTTAGTGTACGAGAGATGGCTTGCTCTCATTGATATTATTAACCTAATGAGCGACATTGTTAACATAATAAATAGGACTGATATTATTTACAGAGTTTATTTGGAAACAAAAATTTAAAAAAAATGTATCAAAATTACAGTCGCTTCATAAATATTTATTTATTAATGTTTTCTATTTTGTTTTTAGTTTTTTATTTGATTTTTTTATTTATGTTATTTATTTATTTTCAATTTTTATTTGATTTTTTTTAAAAATTTGTTAATATGTTTTTTTTAATTTATAAATTTTTATTTCTTTTAATAAAAAATCATATTATTTTTAATAAAAAGTGAATGTTTTTAATATAAAACGTTTAGATATATATATATTTTCTTCATTAAAAGATTTTTTATTTTAAATATTAATCTTTTTATAATTAAAATTATATAAAAAAACTATATAAAACAAGATGAAATAACAGCAAGGCTGCTTATACCTGCCTTTTAGAAATATTTTATTGTAATATTGTATATAGTTTAAAGCTAAAAGTTGATGAAATTATGAAACATTCAAACTTGCAACAATGTATTACTTGTTGCCATGGTACTTATATGTCTATGTGAGATTACTTGTTGTTTATAGGTTGTTGCATTACTTGTTACTTCTTGTAAGTGTCACTGTTTATATTTCTATGTGTATATGAATTAATTAGTTATTAAGTAAGTCCTTGAAATTAAAGATCCAAAATGAGTTTACTTGTCTTTGTGAAATAGGAGAGCTTTTGTCACTACCAATAGCTGAGATAAGCAACATAGATGCCTAGTACTTGGCTCTTCAAAATAGTTTAATAAATATTACATAAGAAATGGATATTGAATAACATTAACAATGTTGAATGCCTAATAAATACTTAACAATATAGATATTAAAAATGTAACAACAATTGGAGATTTTGAAAAATCTAAATTCCAATGTAAGCACCAACTATTACAATGAAACTTTCAAGAAGATAGTTCTTTAAAAACATAGAATGTGTGGCATTGTTGTATATAATTATATGCTAATCTAATAAAAAAAAAGCAGATTTAGCAGCAAAGGTTGCTTCCTCCTTGAGCAAAGCAACTCTAATTCTAAATGGGACTAGATCTTTTTGTCAGATCCCATAGGACCCTGGTCATAAGATCGTGGGGCTTATCATATGACCCTCCCATGTAGAGCTTGCTTATCTCCTCAGTTCATATGACGGCCCGTGGCGAGTTAGTTACATCGACGCGTGGAATGTTGCATGAGCCCTTTAAAATTCGTTTAAGTAGTACAACTCGTACTTCCCGAACGTCAGCCATGGTCATTTCGAGTGAGCTCTGCAGCAATTTGGGTCTGCTCTAGTGTCCTTTACCGTTCTCCTTCCATCGTGTGGTATGTGTGATGTATTATACCAGGATTTCAGGATTAATGCGCTCCAAAGGGGATTTAATAGGTGATGGTCTGATAATTAGAAATATTTACAATTCGCACTTCATCGTAGTTTATTGGTTGCAAAATCAAATTTTGTCTGTGGTTCTCTGGTTAAGAAACCCCTCTGATCTCATGGCCTCCTCCCTTAAGTCAACCGCTTCTTCTGACCTTGCTCTGTCATTTGCTATCAAGCTTAGGGAAATACGAAGGAAACTTAGAAGGAAGAAAAGACACCTACAATGTATGGATGTTGAAGAGGGAAGGCACCTGGAAATAGTGGATAGAGATTTGTCCCAGCTTCGTGAAGAGTTTGCGGAGTCCATATCTTAAACAGAGCGTGCAATGACAACGATGCTAGTGGAGATGGAAATTCGATTTGACAAGCCGGAACTTCAAGTGGCAAGGATGGCGATGCAGAAAGGAGAGAGCATTGCAAATCCGGGATCGTCATCTCAGAATTGTGGTTTGCAAGGAAATAATTTAGGGGATGGGTTTTGTTTTTCTATAATATTTTGCTATATATGTAAGGGTGGCAATATAGACATGCTTCTCTAAGTCACAAGCTCAAAGCATGATTATGTAGCAAGTTAAGTACTCTTGGTAGCTTTCTTTCATCAACATTTTTGAATTTGTTCTTGTCCCCCCCAAAAAACTATTATTATTATAATAATATTTCTATTAAAATATATTTAAATACTAAAATAAAGTTCTAAGAAAACCAAGTAGCCATTTACCCTTTTAAAATTTCATAAAACAAAAATAAAATAATCCCTAAATAGATCTAAACTATTTAAGTTAATAAACTGCAACCTTACATCCAATAATTAAAAACACGATCGATATTGATAACCATTATCATCATTGTCAATCAAATTAATGTAATTCAGTCTGATAAAAAGTTATTAAGACATTGAAAAAGACAATATTGTCGGTTTTAATTAATGTAATTCAGTCTGATAAAAAAACGTTAAGACATTGAAAAAGACAATATTGTTCTTTATATTCTTAGAATGTAGAAAGAAAGAAAACTTCCAAAAAAAACGAAAACATTACAAAAATGATACTACGAATTGGTATACCTGAACTAGATGTTGATGATGTCATTCTGAAGTTGCTGTAAGTGATTGAGGACAGGTTTGACAAGGACTCCCAGAAGTGTTCAATATGATGCCTCTCTTTCTAATTATTTTATAGAGTCGTTCAATATGATGTCTCTCTTTCTAATTATTTTATGGAGTTCATGCAAAATAAAAATAGATGCAGCTGCTGCAGTTTGTCACATGAACCCCCTTCCCCGTGACGATCGACACGTTATTTTTATTGAAAAATGGTTTTCCATGCATCATGATACTTCAAATGATAGCTTAAAAAAGAGACGTTTCGGTATTTGATTTCGTTAGAGCCTGGACAGAACAGGTGCAGAATTGCGCCAAAGAGGGCCAATGTTTAATAATGGTTTGGTGGTTTGTCTATATCGTCGTCGCCATCTTCTTGGTTATTTTTCATGGCATCAGGGGGAGTCCGCCGGGCTCACCCGTGAAATGCTCAGATACAATAGGCTTAACAAATTGCACAGTCTCTAATGCCTATGGGATGTTTCCAGATCGAATCCCCTGCAAGGCTGCTTCCGCTGTGTTCCCATTCAATGAAAAGGAGGCGTTGGAGGCCATTGCCATGGCTAGCCGGAGGAAGCAGAAGATGAGGGTGGTCACCAGATGGTCTCATAGCATTCCCAAGCTCGTCTGCCCAGGTGGAGACTCTGGTCTCATCATAAGCACTCTATATCTCAATCGTATTAACGTTGTCAACACCGAGTCCATGACCATAACTGTGGAGTGCGGTGTGACGCTCTGACAGCTTATAGACGCAGCTGCCAAATGAGGCCTGGCGCTCCCTCATTCCCCCTACTGGGACGGAGTCACCATTGCCGGGCTCCTCACCACTGGTGCCCATAGAATCTCTCTCTTCGGCAATGGCAGTGTTGTTCATGAATACGCTGTCGCCCTAAAACTCATAAGCCCCGCCTGCCCAAAAAAAAACTATGCTAGAATCACTGTCCTGACTCACGTAGACAAAGATCTCAAAGCAGCTATGGTTTCTCTGGGCCTTCTTGGCATTATATCTCAGGTACTACCACCTTCCTAATTAATTGATCAGTCACAGCTTCGAATCTTACTGTACCATGAAGGCAAAAAAATATAACGTATCTGTTGTATAATTGATACAGGTGACCCTTCAATTGTAACCCATGTTTGAACGCTCCATCGTTTACTTGCTCAAGAGCGATGCCAATCTAGAGAACAACGTGGTGGAATTCGGTAGAAATCATGAATTTGGGGACTTGACTTGGTATCCTTCGCAATGAAAAGTGCTTTACAGGATTGATGACAGAGTCTCCATGAATGTCTCAGGGGATGGTGTGAATGATTTCTTTGGATTTCGTCCCATACCAACCTTGCTTTTAGCCACTGCTCGTGTCTCTGGTAATGAAATCAATTTTTTGTGTTTTAATGTGTGAGTTCTTAGGTTTCTGTCATCAATGTGAGTTTTCTTTTCAAATTGAAGCTTCAGATCAATCTAGTATGGTGCACCTTAGATCATTCTAGTGTGGTGTGGTGCAGACTAGATTAATCTGAAACATCAATTTGAAAAACTATTGCTATGGATACATACTAATAGTGTAGTTTTTCAAATAGACTCAGATCTCAATCTATAGTTTTTTAAATCAAAGTATCAGATCATCTAGATTATGTTGATTAGAATTGTCAATTTCAAAAACTATTCAAATAGACTAGATTGTTCAAGAACAATCTCTCTAGTATAATCCAGACTAGGTTGTTCAAGAACAGCCATTTAATTAAAAAACTATTGCGATGGATCAAGAGGTTTTTTTTTGTAATGTGTTAATTAACTTGGGAATGACATTGTCGATCCAGAAGAAGTTCAAGAAGTTTCCAAGAATAGAATGGGGAAATGCACGTGTGCAGGAGCAGGGACGATGGCCATGGTGAGTGGCAGATTTGGACTCCATGATAGGAACAGAGAAGGCTATGGCTATCCTGTGGTTGGATTCCAGAACATGATGCAAGCCTCTGGATCATGTTTGTCTTCTCCCAACGATGCTCTGCTGACGGCCTGTGCCTGGGATCCCAGAGTGAAGGGCCTACTCTTTCATCAAACTGCAATAGCGATCAAGCTTTCAAAGATTTCAGAGTTCATCAAGGATGTAAAACAACTTGAAGACATGAGACCCGGAAGCCTCTGCGGACTGGACCTCTACAATGGAATTCTTCTGAGGTTCGTCAACGCCGGGTCTTCCGAGTCTGCATATTTGGGTGCACTAGACTATGATTCTGTGGCGGTGGATATGACATATTACAGGGCTAGGGAGGGCGAGAGTCTGAGGATTGCCGATGGTACCACTTGCTATAACAGATGGAAATGGGATATAATTTTTATTTTTTTAATTTTATTATTATGATGTCATGTTGCCACATGTCAACTCAAATCCAGATACCAAATTCCAAAGTTTACATCATCTTCTATCCACCAATAAGCTGTTTACAAAATAGTTTTTTAACAAAATTAAAAAAAAATATTTTACAAATCCCTAAGTTATACTTTGCAAAACAGATTTTAATTTTTTATACCTGCCTCAAAAGAGAGCAACTAATACAAAGTCAAAAGAGTTTGACTTGCAATCGATTACAATATACCTGCTGAGGCAGGTATAATAATATAAAAAATGAAGAGAGGGCGTCATGGCTAGGAAGAGTGGAGGCTCTATTTTTCAAGGCTATGGTTTCAAAAATATTGCAATGTTAGCACGATATTTTAGTTTAGAGGTTGATTTTAAGAATTTTCTACGAGTGATAGTAATTGTTAAGTTTGTGCATTGAAACACGTTAAGATTTTGGCCTTTGAAAAAACCAACATGCTAACAATAACATTACTTTTCTATTCAATGGTTGATTTTAAGGTTATTCTTAACAACATTATGTGTTTTAAGGCAATGGCTGTATTTTTAACCTTGAAACAAAAAAATGTGCTACTTCAAGGTTGATTTAGGTGTTTTTGACACAAAAAATGGATTTTAGGGGCTAGAGTTCTCGTTATGAGTATAAAGTTCTCATCATGTTGTATAATGTGTTAATTTAGAATCCTCCCGCAGAAAGTCTTGAAATGGATAGGAGATTCTTCTTTAACCTTGATACATAGAGTACATCTTTCATCTTAATAGAATTCCATGAGTCCATCTTGTAGGATGCTTCTCCTACCCCTTTTATGAGATATTGATAGTCATCTCCAAGTTTCACCTTATGAGGTGAGTCTTCTTTTGTCATGTGGGTGAAGGAATGCTTGAACCCAGTCACGTGCTTGGAAGAACCACTATCTACCATCCAAACATTTCTACCATGGGTTACTGTACCTGTGAACGCTGAAATCAAAACATATTATTCATCACTGGAGCATTCTTCTATAGCTCTCCTATTGGCTGGTTCATCATCTTCTGTACCATGAGCATGGTATCTCTTCTTATTTCCTTTCTTCTAGGGACAACATTTTACATGATGCCATTTCAAATCACAAGTGAAACATCTGAACTATGAGTAGTCCCTCATTTGAGGTCTTCTATGCTTCTTGTGAGAATGTTGTTCCTTCTTGGTATTTCCCTTCTTAGCATGATATGTTAGGGATTTATGGTCATATTCACCCATCTTCTCTTCTCTGGCTATCAATCTAGCTTCTTCTTGAGTGCATTCCTCCCATATCCTATTGAATTTGGTGAGCCTTCTTCTAACACAAATTCCATGAATGAAAGATTGCCATGATATTGGGAGACCATTCAAGGTAGTCATCACCACTTCTGCTTCTTCAACATTTTTTCCAATGGGTTCTAGTTGTTCTTTGATCTAGGAGACCCTTGCGAAGTAATATTGTATGCTTTCTGAACTCTACATCTTCACCCCCTTTATTTGAGTCCTCCAAGACATCTTCCTATTGATATTCTTTCCTTCATACAAGTTGGTCAAAGAATCAAACATCTCCTTGGGACTCTTTAAGGAGGATACATGTGGGATCAAGTGATCCTTGATGGAATCTACAATAATCCTCTTAAATTTGACCAAGTTCTTCTTATGCTTAGCTTTGTTGTCATCTCCCTCTGGATCTGCAACTTATCCTTTGACATAGTTTTCGAAGTCATGATCTTCTAGTATAAGAAGCACTCTATACTTCTGTGCTTGAAAGTTCTTAGATCCTTCAAGCTTGTCCTAAAGCTTGGTACCATTTTCCATCTTGATAGAATGAGAACCTCAAATGGAAATAGAGAGAATAGTACTTACCAATAAGAGTGCTTCAACCAAATGCTTGCTTCAATGCCTTTCTAGAAAAACTGCTTCTGGTTGATCTAGGGTGTGAAAGAGAAACCCTAATTTTCAACTTTAACTTGTAAGTATGATTGGAGAGAGAGATGTGCCTCCTTAAGGTGAGTTGAGAAATGTACTCATTTTCCCAAATCTGTGGACATAGTTGCAAAATATTTGATGCCATAGTTTTATCGACAAGAATGTTAGGTAAAAAATTGAAAATCCACAAAACAAAAACTACCTCCACAGAAATATGTTCCCTCCTAGGGTGACTTAGATGTACCTCCCTTCTTAGCTGATATGTGGAGGTAGTGGTCAGAATAGGATACCCTAGTTTCTAACTTTCGTCAGTTTCAACTACATAAAGACTTATTTCAAGGTAGCTCTAACACCATGTTATAATTTAATGGTTATTTTAAATCTTCAAACAATTATCACTATTCATGATAACCATAAGTAATATGATCACTGAAAGAAACAAAAGCACAATAAGACAAAAGAACACAAATATTTTCCTCTAGGAAACCACAAGGGAGAAAACCCAACAACTTCTTTCATATAGATTTGGTCACCAAGTGAAATGCCAAACAACAATAAGATAAACCCCAAATAAAAAATAAACTACTTCTTCTCTCTCTTTCTTGCACAATTGCATGAGTGAGAAGTGTGTTGAAAAGACACGTGCACCCTCTCTACTTTTACACATCAAGTGTGCGACCTTTTTTCCTAACAGGGCCGACTTTTTACTCTTATAGGGTCAACTTTTCTAGGGAGACTCAAATTAACATTTATATAATATTTCTTTTGGGTACTATTGACCCGACTTACAATGGAAGGTTTACATTGATTCTTTCAAGTACATTTACATGACCAAGGACATCAATAACATCTCCCGAAGGAGGTACACCAATAATACAATAAAATATATTCCGAAGTTTCATTCTTCAACATAGAAATGACCCATGAACTTGGTATCTCTATCTGAAGTCATTTTTTTGGGCAACCCATGCAATCTCATGACTTTCTTGAAAAATAATACAATAATACTGGTGCTGTTACTTGTCTTTCGACAGGGAATAAAGTGTTCCATATTTGAAAAATTATCGAATACCACAAAGATGGAGTAGTTACCTTGCCGTGTCTTTGGAAATACCAACATAAATCCATGTTGATATCTTCCCATGGGGTTGTCGACACTGGTAAGGGCGCATATAGTCTCGTATTTTGACTTGTACTTTTGGCATGTTGGCATGTCCTACATTGTTAGATCCATTTATTCACATTCATCGCTAATCCCAGCCATAAATACTTTTCCTTGACTAACACCTTGGTCTTGTTAATGCAAAAATGTCCTAATAGACCTCCATTGTGGAATTCCCTCATCAAGTTCTCCCTCACTAATCATATAGGTATGCATAACTATTGTCCCTTGAACAAATACCTTTCTTGGATAAAATAATCAAAGTATAGATTTATGTTGATACTGTTGGGTAAAATATGCACAATCTAATTCAACACTTAATTGTCAACCCGTGAAGGGAGCTTGTGAGATGCAAACACTATATGTGCAGGATTGAAGGCTTGAACTAACCTAAGCTAACTAAAGATTCAAATGCACTAACATGCAACTATATGATTTTAATCTACATGCATGACTTTCATAATTCAAATGCAAGAATTTAATCTATCTATGAAAACAAGAAATTAACTAAGAACTTGGAAAGCAACTATAATTTCAAATCTAATCTAATGTTATATTAATCTATTCTATAAAGGCAGGAAACAGATTAATAACTGAGATTCAAACTAGTCTAATGCTATGCTAATCTATTCTATGGAAGGGAATTGCGAATACTAATCTAGAAAGCAGTCACTTGGTTCGAAAGCGATTCAACTAATGAAAACAAAACTAACTACTTGCAACAAATTATCTGATCTATATTATAAATTGGAGACTATTCCATGTATGCATGAGTAAATTCCTATCTAAGAATGCAAGTGCAACTGATTTATGGAAATCAATGAATTATTTAATTGCAAATTCATAGAAAGCAAAACAAGTAACTATGGATTCGTAGAAAGCAAAGAAAATATTATTCTAAAGACCAAGCGTAAATAAATGCATTGCAAAACAATAAACTGATCAAATCAAACCAAACTTGGAGCTTTATAATCAGACCTAAAACTAGGTACAAAACAATGACTGAAAATATATTTAACTGTAAGCAAACCTACAACAGAAAAACAAAATACTTCTACTCTACCTCTTCAACAAACCATAGCATAAACTAAAGAATGTTAACCAATCATAAAAAGATCATGCAACTAATTTACAACATGAAAAGTAAACCCACACTAAACTAGGTTATGTGAGATTTTATTATTAAACTTTAAAATACTGAAAACCAATGCACCTTTAAAATCTAAATGAACATATTAAGCTTGAATTTGAAACTAAGTACCAATCTTTTACATCTACTTGAATGAAATAACTTGAAGAAATAAAACTAACAAAGCTTAAGACAATGAAATGTTGTGTAATTGGAAATGAAAGGCTGATTATGGACTCAAATGAAAACTGAAAATGGAATGCTAAACCTATTTTAGAAATGAGACAAACTAATATTCAACAAAGTATATGACAACATTTTAAACAAACTTAAACTAATCTAGGTTTTAGGCATGAAAACAAATGAAAGTAACTCATAAACTATCTAAGTCACGATAAAAACTAAAACTAAAAATATTTTTTCATTTGAATCAGTAAAATATATGTTGAATATAAATGGATTTTATTTTATTAAAACTGAAATAATTAATCTATGTGTTAAGATAGAACTAAATATGAATTGTTAGAGGTGGATTCAAATCCCAACTAGCTAAATAACATGGTGGAATGCTGAAAAATTAACCTCTACCTTAACTAACTATTTCAGCAAAAACGAAATACTGAAAATTCTGAAAATAAATTAAAATTATGTCTAAGTGCAAATTAAAGGCTGAACGATAGTCTATATTAAGGTGCGAACAGAAGGCTGAAAAACAGTCTACAGTAAGGTGCGAACAGAAGACTAAAAAACAGTCTGCAGTAAGGTGCGAACAAAAGACTGAAAAGATAGTCCAAACAAAGGGACGACTGGCCGACGGTATGGATTCTGAAGGAAAAAATTGCATAAAAACGCAGGAAATAAACAACAAAGTGTCACCTATAGGAAAACAAACTTCTTGCTTGCAAAAATGAAATAACTTGCAGGAAAACGTAATATATATATATATATATATATATATATATATATATATATATATAAACAAAATGACTTAGCTACAAACATAAAAAGAAATTGATGAATATACACAAATAGAACCTCTGGTTGTTGAGGGGCCCTTCTCAGCAATCAGAAGACTGCGTTCCTACGCTACTCAGTCATCGATCATTAACAGAGAAATGAGAATGATCACCAACAGTGGAAATAAAGACTTTTTATTAAACTGAAGCAAAGTTTTACAAAGAGTTTTTTTCCCTTTCCTATTCAAAACCAAAGAGGTATTTATAATATGATTACAATGGAGATAAGGTCAACCACCTCTTGCTAAAAATAGAGGTTCATTACTATTGTAACAACTACCAACGAATTCAGAAAATGACCAACCATAATTTCTGGAAAAAGTTGGTTTCAGAAAACCACGATTTTCTTCCAAATGGCTATGAATTTGGAGAAAATTCCTCACGATGACTGAAACGGGCCTATTTTGCACAAAACCCATGTGCCAGAATTTTCAATTTTGCTTTTGTTTGCCCGAAAAGCTGGCCCAAAAATTAAATATCTGTTAAAAACACATGGTCTGCATGGGCATCTAGATGAATGTCTGGATGACCTGTAACTAAGATTTGTTCATAAATCTATATTTTGAGTGGATTTTATGCTATTTTGTTGGCCAAATTGATGGTTGGGTTCTAGATTGTTTAACTGTGGCTGAGTTCCATTGATTGGGTGCGCCATTCTTGTTGCTTACCTCCCTCACGTGATGCATGTGTTAATCCTCCACTATGCGTGCATTACTTCATGGCCTGTACATATATAATAAATAGTTATGTTGAATAAAGAAGGCAGTGTAATACCATAAAGTTACTATGTATGAAACTATGTGATATAGTTAAAAGACACACATAATATTAAAGAAATGTGGGGTAATAATTTAAATGTTTTATGAGCATGATAAAATGCAATGTGAGGTGCCTTGCCATGATTTAATGTATTAAACAAACAATTAATATTTACCACTTTTTAATAAGTTTTATGTGTTACTTTATATGGCATGAAAACATTATCACTTTAAATAATTTCATCTTAAAGTTAAGCCAATTCTTTAAAACTAATGATTACCTTATTACACATTATTACTTTAAGGTTGATGATTATTTCATGGTTTCAATTTGCACATGTAAGATCGGAAGAAACGGGTAATCCAAACCATAAACTAACATGCAATCAAATATAATTCAGCGCTTATGACCAAAAGAAGGGGATGAATGGAGTGCAGAATGCCTATTATTTGCAAAATACTACATTTAATACATAAAAATAACACATTTGTCTTATTTTACATTTACGAGATTTTAATTAATAAAACAGAGTAAAAGACAACCTTATTGAACATAGATGTATTAAATTATGGTAAATAGGTAGGAAATTAATGTAAATAAAACCATTATAAAAGACAATTTCAAGGCCCAACAGATACTCTATGGTTCCTTCGATGCTTTCCATCCCTTAGAAAAATCCACATTAGTTTAATAGTTAGACTTCATTGAATCTAAGCCTATCAACCGAACTGCCATTGTCCCCAACAATGCTACTCTTCGACTTAATGTGTTAGTGAATTTGTTGGACTTTCCTGAGTTGTGCTTCAAGACAAAGGTGTATCTTTATAAGAACTCAACCCATTTCATATGCATCTGATATTCATGTAATAATCAGATACCTCAGATCTTGGTGGTCAGTGAATAACAGAAATTCTTTGGGCAACAAGTAATGCTTCCATTTCTTCAAATCCTATACAATGGCGTGAAAATACTTATCATAGATTGAGTATTTCTTCTTGGTATTTTTCATCTTCTCACTGAAAAATAAATTGGTTGGCCTTCCTTGATCAACACATGAAATCTAATTTCTAATCGAGCTCAAATTTCTAATCCAATCATGTCACAATAGACTTGAAATAGCTTGTCAAAATATGGGAGAGATAAAACTCGTCTCTATGTCACCTTCTGCTTCAACTTCTCAAAATCTCATTGGGTGACCTTCATCCACTTGAACTCGCCCTTTTTCACTCACGTCAACAGTGGTGCATATATCTGACTAAAATATTTCATGAACGTCTGGTAGAAACTAGGAAGTCAATGAAATTTTTTTACCTCGGTGGTGGTTGTCGACCCAGGCCACTCTAGAATTATGTTTACCTTATGTGGGTCCATCTTTAGTCCTTGTATTGATATTATGAATCCTAAGTATACCAAATCCTTTTTCATGAAGGAACACATCTATAAATTCACCAACAACTTTCTTAACTCATCCTCTATAGTACCTATCTCAAATGAGCCAAGCATTCGACTTTTGTCTTGCTAAAAATCAGAATGTCCTCGAGGTAGAATTTCCTCTTTTGAGGGGTCTTGTTATGGATCACACCAAAGTCTTTCTCTAAAGTAGTTGAACTTCACTCTGTCTAGAGTATTTGTCAATACATCGACTATCTTCTTATCTATTGCCATGTACTGGAGCTTTATTGCTTCTCTCTGCACCATATACTTGATGTAATGGAACTTTATTTCTATTTGCTTCAACTTGTCATGGAACAATGGGTTGTCTGAAATCTTTAAGAAACTCTGATTATCACAAAAGATACAACACTAGTAGAAAATGAGAAATTAATGACTAAAAAAATGACTAAAATCAGGCTATAAACGACTATTTTTGAGTTGGTGACTAATAGTAGCAAATTTCCACTATCTTATAGCTAGTCGTATTTCACTAGTCATTAATAGCTTGACTTAGTAGTCACTGATTTAGTCATTGATAGTTAATGATTTAGTCATGGATTTAGTCATTGATTTAGTTACTGAGTTAGTCACTGATTTCAACCATTAATGACCAAATATATGACTAAATAAACTACTATATGTTAACATATTAATGACTAAGCTAAATACGACTAAGATACGGGAAATTAGCTACTAATAGTCGTATATATGTGAATTTAGTCATTTTTGTAGTCACAAATTTATGATAGGGCATGGAGGAATTGAACCACTAACCTCCTGCCTATAATTAGGCAGGTGCTCTACCATTGAGCTAGCACCCTTTAAGAAGTTGTTATTACTAGACAATGATGATATTCAAACAAATTTATGATAGATATCAATCTACAAACTACATAATTATTACTATTACAACTTACCAGTAACTAGTATTTATGATAAACTAATTCTTGAGAGCTATGTACAATTTTTCCTGTAACTAAAGCTAATAAAAATACTACAAATACTCTTATCAAAGAGATTTAGTGATGAGTACCTCTTCCCATTCTTCATCACTATCATTCTAATAATCCAAAGAAGATTCCTTCCTAAAAGGATTTCGAAGCCCAATTCCATCATTGCATCAAAAACAAAGAGTCAGAAACAAAACTTTCCCTCTTGTCTACTGCAATATTAAGAATCCATGAGCTTCAAGGTGTTTCAGATGTTCCTCATCATGGGCTATCAAAATTAAAACACAACCTGTTGCTTTGATAATTAATAAACTTAAAACTATGCAAAGTATATTCACCTTTTCTTTGAGAAGGTTCCATAATAAGCAGGTCTATGGTTGTGATCAAACTGCAAAAGGTTTCTTCTCTTAATCTGAAGCCTATTTTATTGTGAAGCCTATTTTAGCTTTAAATAAAGTGATAAACATTCTAAGAGCCAGGAAGATTCAGAAACTTATTGCTAATGGAGACTCGACAATTATCATTTGCAAAATTAGAGACTTGAGTCGCTATGCACCGTAATGTCTTGCAAAAATGATCTCTAGACCTAGAATTCAAAGAATTGCAAGTATTTTGACTTGGGGAATTGCAAGTATTGCAAGTATTTAGCATTGAATCATTTACTGTTTCAAAGGTACCATTTTGTATGGAGGAGTTATGCTTTGTGAATCATTATTCCTTAGCTATAAGGGCACCTAATAGTGGATTCAATAATTAAAGAGTCATGTTGCAAATATAAAGAGAAATACCTTAATCCTACAAAATTGCGTATTTAGAGAAACCTTTAAAGGGTTGTATATTTGGTTTCTAGGTGATGATACCAGTTATTTGAAAGGCAGGACAACTAGTTAAGCAGGAATTAAACTTGAAAAACTTGCAAACTATTAGGTATAACAAAATATATATTAGCTCTGTCTTGAGATGTATAGGATTTGAAACAGCTTCCATGATGATTGGACAACAATTCATAGAGAGAAATAACCATTGATAAGAACTGAAATTTCCTTAGAATGTATGGTCACCTAAAATAAGACTACATTAAAATTTAGATTCTAGTAATCTTTTGAGATTGACTAAACCTATCGAAAAGGTTGGAGAGACTGGTATTCTACAGTGTTCTTATAATGCATAGTTGCATAAAAGGCATATTCTTATCAAGATTTATGACTTTCAAAATGAAGGAATTTACTTGACCATGAAATCCACATGTATGATGAAGCAAAGGATAGAGAAAATCATGATGAGGTTCATATTCCCCATTTGAACTGCCTATAAGAAACTATTTCTTCATAAGGGCAATAAAGCATGTCTCCATCCTGCTTGAGTGGAATGTGAAAGTGCCTTGCCCTGATTATCTGATTATGAATTAGTTTTAAGTTCCAATTCCCTTCATGCCCTATGGCATGTTTACGCCTTCCACTATGACTCCCCACATGGGATGCGTTGCTTCTTCAATGGAGTATAAGAGCCTCACTAAGACCTGGGTCTCGTATTTTGGTGTGGAGTTATATTTACAAGTACAAAGTTCAAGGTTCATGAAGAATTGTTCAAAACCTACCATTAGTACAGCATTATAACATAGGGTATGTTTCTGCGGGAGGATAGAGGCAGGGCAGAGCAGACGGTAAGAGTAAGAGAGGGTATGACCTAACTAATTTAAATAAAAAAAATCTAAATCTTGGCTGAATTAGAGATTGAATAGTCTCTTAGTAAGGGGTAATGTGTTCGTGAGTGAGTGTAGCTCTAAGGCCTTATATTTCTTTTCTCTTAGGCACCGATTTTGGAAAGTGATGCTAAGAAGTCCCCAAGATGGCCAAGGGATATCTGACAATCCTACACGACATTGGTAATGTCCTAGTGCAGCTTAGGGACATCCCCTGTGCAGTGTTAGATCTTAAAAGATAAGCTCATTTGAAAATGGTTATCTCTTGTATTTATGATCCATAAAAATAAGTCTATATCCATAGATAACAAACTTGGAAAAATACAAAGGCTTAAAATGGCTAGATAAAAGGAAACAAAAGCTGTAAATGCCATATTAGCAAGAGGTAAATCACAATTATTAAAAGAAAATTACTAATATCCAACAACAAAAGAAGACAAAACTCACCCTTGGCCTTTGAAGGAACCAAAAATGTGCTTCCCTCTGAAGTACTCTAAAATCCTTAAACCTTTGGGCCAGAAGCATTATTAGAAATTCCATTAATATTCAATAGTTCATGTCTATTTGTGATTTCCAAAAGATCTTGTCCATTTTCCCACTCCCTCTACAATTGCCTAGGCGATGCCAAATTGGGAGCAGAATAATGGCTTGATCTTTCTCTAGAACCTTCTGACCTTGCAAATAAAAATCTTGATTGCTTGCTATTTTGAGACTTCCATGAACTTGATATTTCCTTTGACAACCCATTGCATTTATCAGTCTCAACAAGGAGAAAATTTGCTAAATTGTGAGGACTATTTAATACACTATCATCTGAATTAAAATTCAAAGACAATATGTTTGAAATTATAATGTTTTCTCCAACATCTGAGCCATTCATATAAACTTCTGGAAGGATATTACACACCAGATTCTCCAAGCATTCTAGCTTTCCAGAACTAGCATTAGAATCTCTAGCAATTTCTACTTTCTCGAGAATTTGAAAACCAGTACTTGTACTTCTATCGGTTGCATCTAACATAGACTCATTTTCAAAATTTTGGATAGAGCTTGTACTAGTATTTCCAGCTTCTAAAACTGATCTTTCCTCAAACATAGGCTCATTTTCACAATTTTGGATAGAACCTGCACTAGTCTTTTCAGCAGTTGAAACTAACCTTTCCTCTTCTTTATGATCAGTAACTCCAAAGTTGTCACCGTCACCATTAAGGGTGCAAGTATTTACATACTTTTGATGAAGAGAACAATCTTGAGAACTATAATCATCCACTGAAAATTGGACTTTTTCCATAGAGGGAGGCACCTCTGCTTCTGAAGAAATAGCTTTAGAGCAACTTTCACCATATGGTTCTACAAAGTATTCTTCATAATTGTTTTGATACCTATCATCAAATGGAGACCTTTGTAGACAATTCTCAACATGGTTTCCTGAAAGCATTCTACTACTTTTATTTAGAGCAGCAACATTCACTTCACTGTTACTTTGAACAACAGAGTTGCTTTGAAGGACAGAGATTGGAAAGCTATCTTTAGAAAGTCCAACACATACAATACCAGATGAAACTGAAGCTGCATCTGTTCTTTCACTTCTTTTTGTTTCAATATGCCCACTGCCCAGCTCAGATGAATCCTTCTGTGTGTCAAAGGACGAATTCTTCAATAGAATTTTAAAATCTTCATGACTCCTACATTTCATGGTAGGATCAACTAAACTGGCATTCTTTCCATGGAAATATTCCCCAGCGGTATTTACACGTGAATTTAATTTTATATCTGTTCCACTCATTGCATTAGGTTTGGCATCAATATTTTTTTTAGATATAAACGTTGATGACTGCCCAACCTTATTGACCAACAACTTGCCATGGTTAGAACTCAACCCTGATGCTGCAGCTTCCACCACCAAGGCAGGGATATTTAATGTTGGAGACACTGAAAGTGAATGAGATGAACTTGTTTTAGTATTAGAGGAGCCCTGAACAGTTGGGATTTTCATACTAAATGATTTTTCTTATGCAGCATAGGAACCCCTGCAACAACCATTAATGTCTCAATATTTAGTAATATATGTAATATTCCACCACAAACTCCTAAATCATATGGAAGCTTATGTTAACTAAAATTAACGTGTAATGTTACTCTACACCAATCCAGGGGGGCACTGGAAAACTAAACAAATATTCCATGACAAGAAACATATTTCATACCAAGATGCACTGGCTGGAAATACAACTGATCTTCCAGTAGCTCCACTGGCAAGGGAAGTCTCAGCATTACCTCCTATGTTCTAGTTTCACATGGAAATATGAACAGGTATATATTATTAGGAAATGAAAATGAAGCCATGTATAAAGAATCTAGAAGACAATCACTAAAGTAAAACATACGATGTCTAAAGAAAATACACATCAGCTTCTATACTAATGATTATTTAGGACTGAATAAGAAGCTATTAAATAATATAATATGGAAGCATAGAAAAATATGTCTGCACAAATATCAATAACAAATGCTAAAGATAATTGGACGAAAGTACAATATACTAAAATCCTAAAGTCACTTACAAGAGCCAGTGATTTGCTTAATTTACTCAAAGAAGCTAATCCAAGCAAGGAAACCTCTGCCACTGGTGGAGGTAAACAAATTCCCCAGTATTGCTGTGAAGTATTTGTAACATCATAGAACTTCTGAGTTTTGCTGCTAGAAAAATAGGACATAGAAAATAAAAAATCATAAAAGCTAAATGTGAAATATTTTTTAAAACAATTTAGCCCAATAAAGAAAACTTTCTAAATTAATATAAATATATAAATAATAATATTATGTTGAATGTTTCAAAATGAACTAAAAGAGATAACTGGGGAAACAATACAATAAATATTACATCCCAAAACTAGTGTACAGATATACAAAGTAGCCAAGGCTGATGTCTGAAAATTTGTCCATTGCAATTTCCTCCAACAAATTTTACAAAAATTTCCCCCAAATGATCTCTTGAAGGCTTTCTTCACTACAGCAGCCAACCCCATCCATGTGGGGCCTTCCTCTTCCCATTGCTTCAAGCAATGAGGTCATCGTCACATAAATCGAGGATTCAAAGCATGGGATAAAGTGTGCAAGGGGGTGTTGAATTGGTTCCACATGTCAACAATTATTGTTGCCACAACGCAAAATCTATATCAATGATTGTCAACACAACCTATACAAAATATACATCAAAAAATAAAAGCACAAGAACCCTCCCGTCAAATGGTTTCCATAGATTTCTCATCCATGGTATCCCTGCCATCATAAATATCTCCCCAAAATGGCTTGCAATGTCTGCATTTCAAAGAAGCTCAAATGTTGGTGTTGTGAATTTCAGCAGAAGTCAATCTTGATCCACCACTTCCCATCAATCACCAGTCTACACAGCACTCCTCTCTGAATTTGACTATCTCCAAAAAGACTAAATCTCACTCACCATAGACAATAATCTAACTTTCACCTGTACAAAGCGATGCAATAGGAGGAAGTTTGAGGCACATATTGTCTTAGCAACTTTCAAGACTCCAGCTTGAAGAATTGTAAAAAAAAATGGCTTCAAGCTGATGATGGTTTATGATGGATTCTAGGGTTGTTATTGGATGATGGTTTATCAAAACTTTGGTTTATGAGTTTCCATGCATAGAAATATAGCTTATTGCATGATGGTTTATCAAAACTTTCATAGATAGAACTCCCTGCATTGCTAACTCAAAGCTCGTCATTTCTTACTTACAACCTCTAGATAGCTCCAATCACAAGAGGCATTATAAATAAACCTCCAATACTAGTTCTATTAGGCAGTGTAGGCTTCGAGTCACACAACCAATGGATAGAAAGAACCTCAAAACACCCTTGAGCATAGTCTTGGATATTAGAATAGTTGACAATAGACCACGTTGTTGGTATTGGGCTTCTTCCTTGAAGTCCCTTAAACCCTCACTCATTTGGATCTTTCAGGCTCTCTAGGATTCAACAGTAAGAGTTTTTGCATTCTCCTTGCAGTCTTATATTCTTACATGAAGATAAAAAGGATGGTGAGGCAAGCATTGGAGAGATGCAAATGAACCTTACTTGAAATGTCTATCCATGTGAATCAATGGAAGTAGAAAAGAATATTGGTAATCAAATATTTATCATTTGATGAAACATACCCCACAAACTAACCCATCAGGTATTAGTTGTAAAGGTAAGTAGAACTAGTTCATGATTGGTAACCCATTTAGTTCCATAGCACTGATTCAATTTATAACTGCCATCACAGTTGTTCTTTGTTTGAATCTTATATTTTAAATACGCACTTTAATTAATTTTTTTTCATTTACCAAAATAATTGCAGTTTTCCTTTTCAACTGAATATACTTATTTCAAATGTTAACGAGATAATACTAGCTATAAACAATCCAATGGGATGATAAGCATTCAAAAATCTAAGTGAATAAACAAATCCTATTACCTTTCAGTATAAATATGATTTATGAGTCCTAACTAAAGAATTAAAAGACACTCATGGGAAATTGACCTCAACTTGACAGTTGTTATAATTGACCCTGACTGAACTAGCTTAAATGTTGTTTCATATAAAACCCCCAAAAAAGTAAAAACAATACTAAGTTTAAACTTGCAATACCTTACTCTCATGCAGAATGTGTTGATGTCCTTGTCCAAGGTATCGAGAAGACTAATAGCATGTATAACCATGTTATCCACTCTATTGACATTGAATTTCACGTTGGCTTTGCTGTAGTTGTGCCCAAGACCCAATTGAGCCTTCTCCAAGTCTATGTGATTCAAGATATGTGATTAAATTACAACTGAAATAAACATTATTTCATTTCAATAAATAATTATCTATCTAATTAGAGTATGTTCCCATGGAAGCTTTAGCAGCTTCTATGATATCCTTGGCTTTGTAGTCATCTCCAATTATTTCTATTAATTCAGGTAAAGAGTCAGCCGATAAAGTGGACTTATCCTTCACAAACTTTTCCACCCTTGCATATATATAGTTGTCATTAATAATCTTAACCAACTCAGGAAAATGCCACGAATACCATTCCCTGCAGATAAATTACTAATTAATTAATGTTGAAGCTAGAGAATCATCAAATGGGGCATGCAACAAGAAATAATGTGATGATTAACTATAAAAATACACATCCATCCATAGTATCTATATTCACCAAAGAAACACCTTATCCTACTGGCCTGCAAGCAACAAATACAATTTTCCTGGGTCCCTATTATGAAAGCTCCAGATGACAAAAAGAACCATACATTCTTGACCACTGGAGTGTTGAAATATTGTAACTTCGAAGAATATTCTTTATGTATCTTTTGTGGTCCCTGATGGTCCAACTGGGAGAACCACTTGTATTACATTGTACCCCGATGCTCCTAATTGGAAGAACTAATAAGAGTCATGAGGTAGTCCCCTCAAATTGTAAAGGTGGGTCATCAGCACCCCAGTGTGGTTACTTGAGCCTACATGTGTAACTCGAGCCTACATGAGTTAACTTAAGCCAACATGTTAATTGAGTAAACTTTAAGTAAACAGATGAATATAAATAGAGGTGTAGTGCTCCTCATTTGAGACACACACACTCACTTGGAATAGCGCACTTGTGGAGGAGAGGAGTTGCTGGAGAAGGAGGAGAATCAGGTTTTTGATCTCCTTGTTGGTTTTACCTTTTTCCCTTTTTGGGGCATCTATATTGAGGAAGCTTTTCTTGGGTTTTTCCCTTTAGGGTTTTCCCAGGATAAATCTATGTTGTTCTTGTGATACTGTTTCTTTCAGTGATCCTGTTTTATATGCTTTTATTATGAAAAATGAAATGATATACTGATGTCTTAGTTAAGCATATGAAAATTTAACATGGTATCAGAGCTAACCTGAATAGGGTAGCTTTCACAAGTTATAGAATCTAGGGATTCTTATTTTTTGGTTCTCTCCACAATCAATCAGCAAAAGAAGGCTAGGCTGACTCTCCTTTAAAGGGTGCATCATTCTATTGAAGCGGAATTCGATTCCGAGCATTTTCAAACTATCGATGTGGAAATTAGGGATTTCTACAGAAGAGGAATTTTTGAGTGAGACCAGCATAGGATTTTTCTCCTCATCAAAACCGAATTTTAGAGACCTGGATCAAGATTTTTGGTTGGGTGAATCTCCGGGAAAGTCAAACCCTAGTTTGACCCCGAGCTAGAAAAACCCTAAATACTAAAACTGCTACGTTTTGGCACATTCGCTATATTCCTATATTGGAGAAGGATCAGGAGCTGAAAATTTCAGGTTCCAAACATAAAATCCTGATGAAAACTGTGTCAAAAATCCATCCTCAGATTCGCTGTATTCCAGGAGATATGTTCTCTGCAAGTTAGGGTTCCAGCCTCTTCCAGAATTCATCCCTAAATAGGACACTTGGGGAGAATTGAAATATCTTGGGATACAGAGGTCCAAATGGAATTCCTGAAGATATTCCAGAAAGGGTATGGACTTTAACTTTTGTGGTCCGAATATCAGACTCAGAAGATGAACCAATGACACGTGGCATGTCGAACAACTTCGCTGTTCTGAACAGTCCTGTAACAGGTCACCTTGGGAAAAGGATCATAAATCCAAAATGGTGAAACCAATTCTAATGAAACCTACGGTGTTGGATCAAGGACATGTGAGGATACATCAGTGCAAAATTTCAGACATAGAGGTGTAGAAAGTTAGGAGATATCACAGAAACATTAACAGGAATTTCTGCTAAACAAATTGGAAAATTAGGGCTTCCTGTTCCGGGAGCTTCCCTCCACTGTTTTCAGAAATGGAGTACATTGGATAGCTCCATTTGAAGAAATATATCTGTCTAGCCAATCAGATCTGAAATATTCCAAGTTTTTGAAATTAGGGTTTCTGTGACAAACCCTAGATCAGCCAGCTCCGGAACCAGGACGAACACCTCAAATCGGTAAGATCTAATCCTTTGCTATGTTCATTTGAGGTTCTCTTTTCAAAGTGATCTATGACATAAACTTGATGATAAGCTTGGTGAATTTGACAACTTCCAAGCCTAGAAGTATATGATCTCTCTGAAGAAAATGGATTGGACACCTACATGAGCATAGAGGTTCCAGTTTCAGAGGGAGATGAGGCTAGAAGCCTTGGTCAAATCCCAGAAGATCATTGATGATTCAGTTTCGAATCAAATTGTACTACAAGTGTCTTCCCTAAAGACATTGATGAGGTTTGATTCATTGACCAAGCTATTTGAAGGGAAGAACATAGATCAGAATATGACCTTAAGAAACCAGCTGAAGAATGTGAAGATCCATAATGCAGAGACCATGCAGTCATAAGGATCTCTCAAATCAAAGAACAACTTCAAGAGGGGAAAGAAGAAGTGAAGAATGCAGAAGTGATGATGACCACCTTGGATGGCCTCCCAGGATCATGAAATTCATTCATTTAAGAAATGTGTTCCAGAAGGAAGTGATTACTTTCAGCCGACTTTGGGAAGAAGAAGAA